>PUID01032932.1:13613-33709 GCA_002993905.1 Miscanthus sacchariflorus | reverse complement strand
TATTTTCATTATTTGGATAAAAATCCTGGATGGGTAACAGATGGCTATGGTAATGATGACTTTCCTGAGGCTTACTAGACTTGTGGTCAACCAGTTGACGTCCCTGTGATATGGAGCTTCTGCGATAGATTTATCTTCATACTTCCGCTATATTTATGTGAAGACTCTGTCTTATTATTCATGATGTAATAAACACTTGTGATGATACTATTTATAATTTGTCGGCTTATGTGCGTGACTGATCTCTGGGCGCACATAAGATTATGCATCCCATTTTATCCTTAAAATCGGGTGTGATAGCTTTCTTCAGCCTTCGCTTTTTGTCCCTAGCCTCTGCTTGGATTTAGCCCTTGCCCAATATTTTGGCAGTGGTTCCTCCTGTCGGCTCTCCTCCCTGTCGGGCTACTTTCTTTGGTCCTTACCGCCATCTTCTTGGCATTCGGGTGAGCGGGTGGTCTGCGTGGTTCGAGGAGTGCATGGTTGCTAGTGCGAAGGCTCATGAGCTTGCGGAAGATCTTGCTAGCGTTGAAGCCTCCGTTGGTGATGTAATCGGAGCTAAAGAGGTGGGTCTAATGGCTAGGAAGACTTGGGATTTTGGGCCTTCGTTGATGACCAAGAAGATGATCGCCAAGCTTGAGAAAGAAGGGATGTTCCCCGTAGACCGAGCTAAGCCTCCATAGGGCGAGACTGCGCCTTCGCCTAGTAAGGACTATGTTGTTGTTTTCAAGGATTAGTTTTCATGCGGCCTTCATCTTCCTTCCATCAAGTTCCTTTGCCAAGTGCTTGAGGAGTTTGACCTTCAGAATCATCATCTGACCCCAAATGGCTTCCTTACTCTGAGTAAGTTTTGCTGGGCCTATGAGTCCTATGGCGCTATGCCTGATTTGGATACTTTCTGCACATACTATGAACTTCAGCGTCAGCCAAAGAACGTCGGTGAAGATGAGCTCATAGCTCAATATGGCAGCTACGCTTTTATGGCGAAGTGGCAGCAGGGGGAATCCTGATTGGAGATCTCTTGGTGTCAGAAGAACAAGTGGGATAAAGACTGGATGAAATATTGGTTTTATGTCTAGACCTTCGGCCTCACAGCGACACACGAGGATGGGAAGAAGAGTACCTGCTTCCCACTGGCCTCTATAATGATGGAGATGAAACCTCTAATGAAGGTCAATCCTAGTGGGGAGATGACTCCTTAGAGGGAGGCCTGTGACAAGGCCTTCACCATGGCTTTCTGGTACTTCGAGGGCCGAGACCTTGTTGATGAGATGGTGGCTTTGAACTGTTGGCCGCTGGAGAAATCGAGGCCTTCGTTCAAGATTGAGATGGTGAACATTCCTATTTATGGCTTGGCTGAGGGGGTTCCTTTCCCCTGATTTGGGATTGAGTTGCTAGAGGGTGAGAGCACGAAAGACTTTGTATCTTCTGTGGAGGAAGGTGCATGGGAGATCGTCGGTGACATCTCCGATAGGGAATTTCTTGCACGGCGGGCCATCGAAGGCACAATGCCTCGTCTGAATTGTGTTTTTGAATAATTGGGTATCTATCATGAGGAGCACAAGGTTCCTCCAAAAGTGCTAAAATCTATCGAAGAGAAGGTAAAGATGGCTACTGCTAAAAATGCTACTACGGTGGCGGAGTCGAAGAAGAGGAAGGGGGGTGGTGGGCCTAAAACCATCAGCAAGAAATAGAAGATCATCCCCACATCTGCCGCTGCCTTGGCCGCTGCCTAAATAGCTGCTTCCGCTAACGCCGATGAAGGGGTTGTGGTGAATGCTGTCGGAGGTTCTGCCTCCGACGTCAGGGTAGAAGGCAAGCTTTTTGCTACCTTTTTGGACCTTGGCGGCGATGGCTTCATTGAAGATGCCCTTCAGGGGATGGGTGCCGGGTCTGCTGCTGATCCTTTTGTCGTAGCGCCTATGCCTGGCGTTCTTGGTGATGACTCGTCTGACTCAGAGGGTGAGGACATTGGGAGACATGGTGGTGCGTGCTCTCCTTCTGATGCGGAGGTTGGTGGTACAAGCCGTCACCAAACTATGGACACCCAAATGCTGGAGGAGTCCGAGGATGATGCGGAGGCGCAATTTCCTGTTCTGTTCTAAAGTGCGGCATTCCGAGCCATGGCGCAACGCACCGACGTGGGTACTTCTGGTGCCGTCCTAGATTCTCTGTATCTAGGTGAGGACTTGCTGCCCCATCTTCGCCTTCTTTAACTACTTCAAATTTTGAGTTTTTATCCTGACTTGATTTGACTGTCCCAGTGGATTTGACGAAGGCCCTTGTGGACACCGGCAAGAACCCCTGTGATCCTCCGGGTGTGAACGTTGCCCGGATTGGATTGGGTGTGCCTCCAAAGCCTCCGCTCATTGGTGAGACCCCCCGCCCATCTAGTCCGGGCATGGAGCGCGGCACAGGTTGTAGTTTTTGGTTTTTCCTTAATTTTTCATTTTCTATGCCTTTTGCTTTGCTGACTACTTAATTGCTATTATAGGGGCCTCCAACAGCACAATTAGTGGGTGGGCGGACACCCTTGAGGTTGTTTATAAAGATATAGGAGGTTGCCTTTTGTTTTTTCCCTTCTATTTATTTTTAGTCTTATGTTTCTTATACCTGGTTTCTTGTTAGGCTGGCTTCGCCACCAGCTGGGGAACGTCAATTATTTCAAGCTGTTGCGCATGAACCTGGAGCAACAATGTGTGGTGTGTTTTTGTTTGTTTACTGCTTCTCCCTCCCTGTGTTTTTTATTGTACTTTTTGTTTTGGGAGCTATGATTGACCTTCGCTTTGACAGAGTCACTATATGGCGGAGGCTCTTGAAGAGTGTAGCACGCAAGAGGTTGTGGACCGCAACTTGGCCATCGAGGCCCTAAAGAAGGAGATGAACATTCTTGAGGTCGAGAAGACTCGGCTTGCGGGGAAGGTTGGTGGCCTCCGCACCGCCCAAGCTGAATTGGGGGAGCTTTAGAAGAAGGTTGACTTGCTAAACAAGGAGGTGGATAGCACGAAGGCAACTGAACATTTGGCTGCTGAACGCGCCTTGAAAGCTACTGAGACGGCTGATAACGTCCGCATGCAGGTTGACGCCGAGAGGGAGTCCAGCGCTGCCTTGAAGGCGCAAGTTGAACTGTTAACTAAGCGGCTAGAGGACACCAATGCTACTGGGGTGTCCGTAGCCGAGCTTTATCTGGGTGCCCTCGAACGGTTTGGGGCATCTACGTCTTTGCTGCCCTCTGAGCCTTCGGCGTTAAATCTCTTCTGCTTGATGAAAGCCAACATTTTGAAGCTTCCCGACTTCGTTGGTGGCGCTGTGGACTTTGGAGCTCTGGCCTCCGCCACCAACCTTTGCAAGATGCTGTTGCAGGATGGCTATTGTCACATTGAAGGCGTGCATGAAAGGGACCTTGGGGGTCCGGGAGAGCTTGGAGCGACTTCCTGCGGTGTGCGAAGATCCATCCGGCACTTTATGAAGTCGTTTTGGGTGAAATTTGGTCAAGCAGAGGCTCGCTTAATGGCGAAGGCATGCCGAGCTGAGGTTGGTTTTTCTGCTGTTTATTGTTTTTTACTTAGGTTTCCTATTGTTTGTTTGTTTACTTATGTGCTTGTGCTATTTTGCAGGAGGCACAGAAAGTGGAGGCCGCGCGTGGTGCTGCTGGAGCGCAACCTTCGCGGGCAACACAGGCGACGGCTATGAAGGCCCCCTCTCCAACTATTGAGGTGATAGCTCTGAGGGCTGCTTCCCCTACTGTTGATGTCCCAAGGCTCAGGGAACCTATGCTTGCCCCTGCTGATCTAGAGGTGTAGTTTCTAGGTTTTAGCTAGCTTCTAGGTTTTGTTCGAAGGCGATGTGCTGCAAATGCCCACCATTTTGTATATACGTTAGGTCTAAATTAACAAATTATGTTGTGTAGGTTTCCTTCTCTGGGCCTGTGGAGGACGTACCCCCTGTTACTATGTACCATGACGGGATTTATGTTAATGGTGAACTGTGGCAGTATTGGAGTGAAGCTTTTCCTCGGCGTTCGGTTCTTGAAATGTTCAATTTTGTGAAGTGTGATATTGATGATAAGCGTGCCACTAGGCTACTAGCTTGGTGAGGGCCTCAGCCTCTGGTGTAACATGTGGCCCTTTCGCCTATGTACTGTAATTTATGTAACTCTGATTGGGCTTGTGTTTGTTGCCTTCGGGCTTCCTGTAATGCTACTTATGCTTAAATAACCTATGTTAGCCGTTTCCTTTGCTGTAAGGCGTTTGTAATTTTTAAATGAAGTTTGCTTGGGATGATTTAGTTGCACACTTATTTTATTGAAGATTCTGAATATGACTACAACTTAGGCCAAAGGGTCTTAGCGAATTATTTTTACAATATTTCTTTAGCCTCGGCTTCTTTCTTCTATGGATGGAGATGAGTATGAGTCTGCGCATCTGCATGGAGAAGCTAAGGTGCTAGTCTTCGACCTTGTGAGGCTTGTGAAGGCTCCGTTGCTTCTCTCTTTTCTTTTGCTTCCGCTGCTCTTTTCTCTGGCTCCCATTGGGGTTGAGTTTGCGCATCGTACTGGAGGAACTGAGGCACTCCCGAAGGCGGTGGTAGTTTATTGATTGCCCTAGCCTCCATCTCTATGCTTGCTTGTAGTCGATGGTGATGCTCTAGCACACCTATGCAAAGGAGCTAAGGCACTTGTGTTCGATCTTGCAGATGCTGCAAAGGCTTTGGCGCAATTTGAGCACTCATCGGAGGTGGTAGCCGTCAATTTTGTTGGTTCTCAAGAGGCCATAGAACAATTTGAGCAAGCAACGAAGGTTGAGGAAGTATTTCTTGCACGTTGCCTCGACTTGTGTGTGGATGGCTTTCCTGCTGCCTTCGGCCGTGCTGGAGTAGCTGCTCTCCCATCGAACATGGTTGTTGCCGGGATGCGCCAGATGGTGCCCTTGGTTGCGGGAGGATGTTACGAGCCTTCGTGCGATACCCTCCCACAACCTCTGACACTGCCTGGTTGCTATCGGACTGTGGTCATACATCGCTCCATGGAGGCTATTCAACACTGAGTGGGAGATGTTTATCACCTCGACGTGGCCTTCATCGGGCTGCGCGAGCTACTGGATTTATGAGTCTTCATACGACACCTTTTGCTCTCTTGCTTCTAAGGAAACTCCAGCTTCCATGGCTCTCTTTCTTTGCCTTATAGTAGACTGGCCCCTGTTTGGTTTGGCTTCCCCCGAGCACTGTTCTGGGGATAGGGGTATGGAAATTTGCTGATTGGGGCTAATGCTGGGGTAAGGCGCCTGGTTTTATAGTCTATTGCTTGCAAAATGTAATAAGTTTTGGTGGTTGGCCAAAATTTATTGCTTAGATACGTTTTGAAGTTAAGACTGATGGATTTTGCTTGTACCTGGCGTATCTTTGGCTCTTACTCCTATTGTATTTTAGTCATTAATTCCTAATATTGCTCTGGTGCCTGATAAAGACAGGTCTTTGCCAGGTATTTTCTTGCCAGAAGCCTACAACAAAGGTAGGACTTTGTCGGGTCTTTGCGGCCTTTTGGCCATTTTGATGAGTCCTTGATGCCTGAATGTGGATAGGGCTTTGTCAAGGTTGTAGGCTAATTTAGCCGCGGAGGTTGTTCCACGTCTTAGAGTCTTCGGCTAAGGCGGTGGAGGGTCCTCTTTATCGTAATGTCATTGTCGAATGTTGTGGCTCCGTTGCTAGCCACTTTCAACCTTCGCTTTTGGTAGTATACTTGGGGAATTCCTCTTTATATTTTAGAGGGTTTATATCGGTCATGCCTCGTTAAAAACCTCACCTCTACTAGGAGCCCTGTTTGTGAGGAAAAGAGCACAGGCCCTTTTGCATGAAATGTAAAGAAAATATGAAAAGTAGGAGAGGTGTGGTGACCTTCGCTTATAGTTCCACGGAGGCCACCTTTTTACATTTTAGATGTAGAACCTATGCAAACTGTCGATGTTCTAGGTATGAGTGGTTGTTTTTCCTTCATCGTCTGTTAGGTAGAATGATCCTGATTTTTGGGCGGCCTTCGCCATGTATGGGCCTTCCCATCTTGGTTGTAGCTTTCCTGCATTAGCCGCATTGGGCTTCCTTCTTAGGACTAGGTCTCCATCTTGTATGAGTTTCCTGACCACCTGGCTATCTCTCCACTTCCTAGTTTGCTCTTTGTATTTGTTGATGTTTTCTACTGCTTCCAATCTTGAGCCTTTGATCATTTCTTTGGAGTATTCTTCACCTGCAGCCAAGGTCTGCTTCATTACTTGAAGGCTCTGATGTTTGATCTCTTCGGGTAGCATGTTTCTTCACCATGCAGGAGCTTGAATGGAGTAAATCCTGTTGCTCTGGATGCCGTGGTGTTGTGAGACCATACTACCTTTGGCAGCTCTTCTATCCATTTGCCTTTGTGGAGGTTGAATAAAGTTTTTGAGATTGCTAAGAACACTATTCTGTTGTCTCTCTCTACCTTTCCATTTGACTCTAGATGATAGACTGATGTGAAGGCTATCTTTGTGCTTATGCTTTGGCAGAATTCTTTGAATTTGTTTGAATCGAACTGCTTCCCATTGTCTACTGTTAAGGTTCTTAGTACTCCAAATCTACAGATTATGTTCTGCCAAAAGAATTTTTCACTGCCTCTGAGGTGATTGTCGCTAGTGGCTTTGCTTCAATCCATCTTGTGAAATACTCAATCGCTACTACTACGAATTTGTTCCCCCTTGTGAAGGTGGTAGTGGGCCAACTAGGTCCATGCCCATCTTTGCAATGGCCAGGTGGGTGGAATGAGCTATAGTGCTGCCGAAGGCTTTGACTGGTGAGGGGATGTGGTCTGGCATGCTTCACATGTCTTAACAATTTGCTCTGCATCTTTAACATGTTTGGGCCAATAGAATCCCCACCTGATTCCCTTCGCAGACAATGCCCTTGGTCCAATGTGAGAGCCACACATCCCTGAATGGATTTCTTGGAGGAGCTATCTGCCTTCGCTCTGAGTTATGCATTTGAGTAATGGCTGGACTACCCCTTTTTTGTACAAAATGCCATCTATTAGTGTGTAACTTCTTGCCCTGGCTGCTATTCTGAGTGATGGATGTTGTTAAGGTAATCTAGTATCAAATGTCTCTAGTCTTCGGATTCGGTCATCATGATTGTTTTGAATGCTTTCGCTGTTGTTTGAGTTGTTGGTGCTCACAATATTTGGTAGAAAGTTCCTTCTAGAAAGGGTGTGTTATTTACTGCTACCTTCGCTAGCTCATCTGCTTCTGTGTCCTCTACTCTCGGTATATACTTCAGGGTGAATCCCTGGAACCTTCGTATCGAGGTTAAATGATGGTGGTCGATTAGGTTCTAGTGATGGTGGAGCGTTATGAGATGTAGTTGGGTTAGGTTCTGTTGATGCTGGTGCGTTATGAGATGGTGGGTTCAAAGATGTTGGGTTAGGTTCAGGCTCTTTGAGTAGGTTCAAAGATGTTGGGTTAGGTTCAGGCTCTTTGAGTGGGTTCAGTAATGGTGGGGTATGAGATGGTGGTGAGGCTGGATGCGACCATCCTCCATCGGCATCTCCAAAAACTGACATCGATGGAATAGGATCATTCAACCTAATGTCCCACCGTGGCCATAGGATGAACTCGTTCATAGCCTTACCAAGTTTCTCGACACCATCTGGTGTGGGTATGTCTAGCTAGTCATCCTTATGTCGTTCCACGACTGTCAACACTTCGACCCTGTAGTACTCATCTAGAATAGTGCGATGGTGATATTTGCGGCCCAGGATCGCCAAACCGGTGGCAACTTGTATCGTACGGATATTGGTGATACCGTATGAAATAACTAGGGAGCAAGCTATCGGTCTGACGATGTCATCAACTGGATAGTATTCCCTGGTTGCCGTAGATCCGATACTGCTCAGAACTATTGGAGAATCTGAGGGTTGCATGATGACCATCTGCATCTGTGGCAGCTATGTGATCATCTGTGGCGGCTGCATTGTTGGCACCTATTGAGTTGACATCACACTAGTCAATTGCTGCCTTATGTCAGAATCAGGATTGGCCATGAGTTCAACCAACATCTATTTCATTTCTTGCTTAGCCTCCTCCTTAAAATAATCTATCATAGCCTCCTTGTATCGGTCGCGTTTTCTGTACATGTCGACATAATCAGGAAATCTTTCCTTCGAGCCCAATCACGACGAGACGCCTCGCACATGACCGGGATGCTCTGGGTTTCCCAGACCAACACTAAGGGCGTCCCTCTCCCTTGATGGCTTGAATGATCCTTCCTTCTGCTTAGATGCAACGGCCAAAATGCTCTTGGCTGCTTCATCGGTCATTGGATCTGGCCACAACAAACCAAACTCACTTTCTTGTGGTTTTCGAGCACGAAGCCAGTTTGAGGTCCTTTTGCTAATCTCATCAAACATCACCGGTAACCTTGCCTCCTTCCTTGCATCTTCTTCTGCCCTCCATTTGGGAATCTGACGCTTGTAACCACCCATGCCAAGGCGGTGGTGGTACTTGTTCCTCTTTGTAAGCTCAGTATTGGCTTCACTCTTAGCTAAGAAGTCTTCTGATGTCTTCTGCTCACCAAAGGTCTTCCACTGAGTGTCTATAATTTTGTACTTCTTTGTTGGGTCCAACCCTTTCTTCAAATACTTGGTATTTAGTTTAGTCCGCCAGTTACGGAAGGTGATTGCACACTGCCTCATTGCATACTCCTTTGCGAGAACTCATGACTCCATTGGGAAAATAAACCTTGTTTTCAACTTGTCCCATAAATCTTTCCTCTTTTTATTTGGCACCTGACTCCACTGAGATATTGTGATGATAAGATTGTCCCTAACTAGGAAACCGATGGCGTTCCTAAACTTAGCTGCCACCTCTACAGGTTGTACAGGCTCTCCTTTCGGGCTAACTTCTGTTACAGAATATGTATGATCTGGCCACCTGTTTTAGCCTTGTTCCCCTTGTTTCTGCTTCCTCAGATCTTCGGCAGCGGTCTCTGTTGCTTCTGGTGCAGAATCAGATGCATCTTCATCCGTTTAGTTCCGCATTTGAGAAGTTACCTTGGAAGAACAACCAATCATATATATTAGGTATGTTCTACATAGATGATTGGAATCTAGATAGTTTGTAGCCCTCCATTGAATTTCGTAAACTGTACCTCATGTTCTGCTGGATTGTAAGTAGGATCTCTGGTTTCCTCACGACGAGCCACCCTATCTATGCTACGGCACGGATCGGACCAGGAATGTCACGATCCACTCGAAGTGTTGTGGTGTGACCCTAATCCTTGGGCATCCGCCTCGTCGCCATTGTTTGGAGAACTCATCGAGCTAATTCTAATTTAGCGAAGATATATAAGCATGGTTTAACAGCATACAGGTGAGTTGTAAGATAATAACTCATTGATCTATCTATTGTTAAGTGGTTCGATTAAGCAAGCATTTCACAATGAAAATAATAACTTTTCAGTATTGCATCTACAAATGAATGGAAATGAAATTTTTATCACATATCATACACAGCATGAATTAGGTACCATAAAAACATCACATCATTCGGATAACAGAAACTATTTCTATTTATATAAATTAAACAATTTGAACCCTAGAACAATCTGTACATAAACATACTATTTTATGACTTTTGTATATAGAGCAACTATTGAGGAGCCCAGGAAAATTGGATTTGGCATTTTTGGATTCCTAATTGATTGATTTTTTATGAACTATACAAGGTTTCAGATTTATATAACACAAAAAACAAAAAAATAGCTTAAATGGGCCGGTTAGGGTTTCGGCCTAGGCACATCTGCGGTGGCACTCTGGCCTAGTCAGTGGTGGCACTCCGGCGGTGCTGGTACAGGCGTAGTAGTGGTAGTAGTCCGGCGGTGCAAGCGGAGCAGGGCCATGCCACAGCAACACACATGCATTACACATCGATCCATACAGCGGCGGTGGTAGATGCAGATCTCGGGGGCGTGGACAGCCAGGCTCCGGCAGACGATGGGCGCATGCGAGGAAGAAGAAGGCCGTTCGGGGTTGGCATGGACGGGACGGGCTCCGAGGGGCGGCACGGACGGGCTCCGGGGTGGCGGTGCGGACAGGCTTCGGCATGGCGGCGCAAACGGCCTCCGAGGGGATAGGCTCCGGCATGGCGGCGGTGAGTGGTGGCAGCGGCAGTGGCGAATGGTGGCAGCAGCGGCGAGGCTCGTTCAAAATTTTGGCAGCCTGACGGCGCTCGAGAGAAACAAGAAGGCGACCACCACATGACATTTTAGGAGAATCCTAAGCCGCGTTTATATAGGGAAGATTTATACAGGCGGTTTGCATTAAAAGCCGCTAGTGTAAATAATTTACACAGGCGGTGCGAAGCACAAACCGCCAGTGTAAACAATCTATACTGGCGGTTCCTTAAACCAACTGCCTGTGTAACTTATTTGCACTGGTTGTTTGGTTTAAAAACCACCTGTATAAATTGTTTTTCTTATTTTTTTTTGCAATACAGATAATTGGATTGTAATTTTTTTAAACAACCATAAGGAGGTTCTTAGTCAATTTGTTTGAACATTTGCTTTTTAACAATGTTTTTTGGTGTGTGCACAATATGGTATCGTTCCAGATCGTTTCTAGGGTAGCGTCAGTTCAACCTTCATTTACGGTGTTCTGCTGTGCATAAATGCATTTAAATGAAAGAAAATAGCAAAACACCTCCAGAATATCTGAGACTTAGCGTTTTCTCATCCCGTGGCACACACAAGCTTCAAAAAAAGTTTAAGGCGCAGACGACGTCGAAATGCACGAGTGATATGGACACCCATGAGTTGTAGTTACAGTTTCTTCGAGAGGGGACATGCATTTTGTTAAACATGTACAATAGCCGGCGTCGGAATGGCTTGAAACTTTTTCTGCATGCGTGAAGGCCAAAAGCATGGCTCCACGCCGATTCTTAGATTTTTTCTGATCAATCTCGGTGATTACTGAATTTATTTTGCGCTAAAATTGAGAAAGTAGGTCGAGTTACGCCTTGAAAATAAGATATTTTCCCATGCACCCCCACCGAAACCTATTCCCGGGGACATGTGAGACCTAGTATAGAAATATGGTACGGTTTCAGATTCTTTCTGGGGTAGCCACAGTTCAACCTCCATTTACGGCGTTCCACCGCGCATAAGTGCATTTAAATGAAAGAAAATAGGAAAACACCTCCGGAAAATCTGAGACTTAGCGTTCCCTCATCCCGTGGCACGCACAAGCTTCAGAAAAAGTTTGAGGTGCATAAGACATCGAAATGCGCGAGTGATGTGGACACCCAGGAGTTGTAGTTATGGTTTCTTCAAGAGGGGACATGCATTTTGTGAAGCATGTACAATAGCCGGTGTCGAAACGGCTTGAAACTTTTTCTGCATGCGTGAAGGCCCAAAGCATGGCCTCACGCCGATTCTTAGATTTTTTTGATCAATCTTGGTGATTACTGAATTTATTTTGCGATAAAATTGAGAAATTAGGTCGAGTTACGCCTTGAAAATAAGATATTTTCCCATGCACCCCCCACCCAAACCTGTTCCCGGGGACGTGTGAGACCTAATATAGAAATATGGTACCGTTCTAGAGTGTTTCTGGGGTAGCCACAGTTCAACCTCCATTTACGGCGTTCCACCGCGTACAAATGCATTTAAATAAAAGAAAACAGCAAAACACCTCCGAAAAATCTGAGACTTAGCGTTCCCTCATCCCGTGGCACGCACAAGCTTCAGAAAAAGTTTGAGGCGCATACGACGTCGACATGCATGAGTTAACTTTTTTTATCATTTTATGGCATTAATTGAGTCAGTTTACTACTTAAAAGCATCTCAAAACCATACTCCATGAACTCAACATCATAGCCCAGTGGTTTGACCTGGGTCCTTTGACTGAGATGTCTTGGGTTCGATTCCCAGGCTGGTCAATTTTTGCCATTAACAACGGCGGTTTATTACATAAACCGCCAGTGTAAATGGTTACAACTGGCAGTGTTTTTAGAAAACCGCTAGTGCAAATCATTACCACCGACGATTTTTGTATAAAACCGCCTGTGTTAATAGGGAACATATCTAGTGCAAACTAACCTCTCCGTGCAAACCAACTGCGGGGGAGAGGTGGGAGGGGGGATTTGCAAAAGTGTAATTACGCCCGCTCCTAATTACACTTTTGCAAATCCCCCCTCCCCCCTCTCCCCCGCAGTTGGTTTACACGGTTTGCACGGAGAGGTTGGTTTGCACTTGATACATTGCCGTGTTAATATCCACCTATATAAAAGACGGAGCGATCGAGTCTGCATATTTTTGCGCCGCAGTGGCCTCCGTCGTAATCACCGCAGTGGCCTGCTCCTTCCATCGCCGCCACAGTCTCCATGGTGGTGCGCGGCCGCGGCTACTCCATCCAGCAGTCGTTGCAGGCACTACTGCCTACCCCGGTGAGGCCCCTCCCCCCTGTAGTGGCTATGGCCGGCTCGTTTTGTTGCTCCGACGATGGCTAGATCCGGTGGCCTCCCAGAGAAATCTGGCCAGATCTCATCGGGCGCTACCCAAGGGCCTCTCCACTCATCCTCCATTTAGTCATGCCGCCACCGGCCTTCATGCACTCATCCTCCCATTTTTATACCTTCGGACCACCATCCCTTCATCCTTAACTTCGCGTCCTGAGATTGAGGGCATAACAAGTTAACCCTAACTTCGATTTAGTTCCCATAGATTCTACACTAAAGGTCCCCGGTGTAAGTCTTTACACAGTGAGAGTGCTCGCACCGAGGCCAACACTTAAAGGGGAGTCCAAGCGAAGGTATACAAAGGTGACCCAGATGTCCTCTATTTATTCAAATACCTTTTGGCATGGTGGATCAATTAGTCCCCACCGTGGCGAATATTTGTCTACACTTTGACTTTGAATTTATTAGTTGTATGGCTCGTAGCAAGGCACGGGTCAACACACCTCGTTCGTGCATAAGTTAAAAAAGTTATTAATAACTTTATTCCTTAATATTAATTTAGGAGAAAAGATGGCCGGAGACCTACCTTCACCGGATCTACCAAGTTTTGGCTCTACATATAATCTAGGCTTCCAACCAACATTGGGGATGACAGAGAACCCATATCCAAGCATAGTAAATAACATGTTTTAAAGACACCTCTATAGATATTTTGTTCTGATATATATAATTCTTAAATGTAGACAATTCAACCTATACCATGGTTCAAAGAGACACTCTCAAATTTCGGGGTTGATGACATCAGTATTGAGACATTCCCCACAGAGGGTGGACGATTCACGCAATGTCGAATTGGCTTTTCTATTGCCGCTAGGTCGGGTAACCAAGGTCAGGTTGTACCAATCTTGGAGACGGGCGGCGATCAACCTCACTACATTGGTGCGCAAAAATATGCTGTGCTAGAATGTTTAAGGGCGCTTCAAAATATTAGGTACAATATTCCTACATACTCCTCCATGAGGATAGAAGCTTTGAATGCGGGCCTACACCACGATATTGGGGCTATTGTGCACGGTCAGAACAATATACATGATGTGGTCAGTCTTATTACTTATATCCAGATTAATTGTTATGTCTATATATATGCATGGTTCTAATAACCACATTTTTCTCAACACTTGCAGGTTCAGCAGTATGACGTAACATACGCAAGTTGTAGCTTTGAAGCCATTATAAACCAGGCCATGTATCAAATGGGTCGTTATGAATGAGAATATGCTGGGTCAGTATTCACTACAGAGGGAATCCAGGAAAAACTGCTTGTGACAAGGGGGGTCTTCTCAACCATTGCTAATCGTCATCAGTAGACCTTGTGAACCATCTTGTGAAGCAAGGGAGAGTGCACTAGTAAATACATTGTGCTACATCAGTGGCATTCTAGCATATGAAATGAATGACCTGCACTTCTCCGATTATGTGGTAGACGTCATGAAGTTCTAGAATTTTAAATTATTGTTGGTTGTAATGAACTGATCTAAATTATTATGGTTTGTAATGAATGAATTTAAATTATTATGGGTTTGTAATGAACTGATCTAAATTATTATGGTTCGTACTAAATAATTCATATATTGGACTGTGGAAACTGTGGAAGCGTGAACACAGTCACCGTGGAAGGAGCGAGAACATTGTTAGATACATGACACATGATAAATGACGTCAAGCACATAGTTTACATGATAAACCATTCATATAATCCATAGTGTCAATTGTTAGATTCATGAATTACATGATGAATGACGTCAAGCAATTGTTAGATTCATGAATTACATGATGAATGATGTCAAGCATAGATTCTAGCTAGCTACTGTTCTTCCTTGTCCATAGTGGCATAGCCAGGGCAATGAATTTGATGGGATACTTCGCTCTACATTAATTATCTTCTCTGGCAGGTCTGTAAAGAGAGGCATTTCGCTGAACTAGTTAAAGTCCTCAGGATCAAGCACACCGTCAACTCCTATAATTTGTTGTTTCCCAGAGACAACTACATGCTTCGGCTTCTTTGTCTTTTTGTGCTCAATGCTTAGGTCCTCTGCATAGAAGACCTGTGCAACACGGTTAGCAAGGACCCACGAGTCATCTTTGTAACCTACTTTACTCAGGTCAACAACTCTCAGCCCATAGTTGTCCACACTGACACCTCGTTAGTGTTCAACCCATTGGCATTGAGAGACGGGAATCTGAATATTGACACCATAGTCTAGTTCCCATATTTCATGAACGAACCCAAAGTATGTAGTATTTTCGTCTAAGGCATCATAGCGAACCCCACTATTTTGTGCCAAACTCTTTTTGTCCATGGAACTGACACAAAATGTGTAGCCATTAATGTCATAGGTCTACCATGTAGTGATCTAGCATGATGGTCCATATGCCAGTATCTTGATGGTTTGTTCCTCTATTGATTCCCCATATGGAATGTTTTGATCAATTAGCCATGTGGTGAACGTATGCTTGTGCTCCTTCATGACCCAGTCTTCATTGTGCCCATTGTTTTGTTCACAAATCTCATTCAATGGCTCCATTATCAAGAGCTGATGTAGGATGCTGTGATGTGCCTCTAGAACTGTGTTGTAATCTGACGGGATGAATGACTTTTGTCCCATCCGCCCTTTTCCATACAGCCTACCCTCGTGTCGGGACGAAGGCAAACCAATTGCAATCTGGTTTTTAGGCATTTATTGCAGAATGGACCTTCGGACTCGATGGCCTCTTCGGTAGTGTAGGCCTCTATCATGGCCCCTCAGGGTGAGCATGAGTTGATACATAACCATTGAGAATTGACATGAAACGCTCATAAGTCCACATTTCATGCAAATACATGGGACCCAATGCCTCTATTTGAGCCACCAAGTGAACAACAAGGTGTACCATGATATTGAAGAACGATGGAGGGAAGCACATCTCCAATTGTGACAATGTCTCTGTGGTGAATTCCTGCTGAGACTCCAATTCATCATGATCAATTACCTTCTATGATATCTTGTTGAAGAACTAGCACAATCGTGTGATTGCCATCTTTACAAACACCGACTTTATAGCCCCGATGGAAATAGGTAGGAAAGTAGTTAGCATGACATGACAATCATGGGAGTTGTAGTTGGTGAGTGTAAGGTCCTTCATTAACACAAGACTCCTGATGTTGGAGCAAAATCCAGATGGAACTTTCAAAGTCTTCAGCCACACACATATCGCATGTTTCTCTTCTGGGTTGAGGTTGTAGCTTGCTGCTGGGAGGAGGTACATCCCATTTTGTTGAGGTACAGGGTGAAGCTCTTTTTTATGCCTAAATTGACCAAGTCCATACATGAATTAAGTCCTTCCTTTGTCTTGCCCTTTACGTCCGGCAATATACCAATTATGCTATCCAACACATTCTTCTAAACGTGCATACCATCGATCGCGTGTCGTATGTCTAAGTCTTTCTAGTATGGCAAATACTTAAAAAACTGACATCTTCTTGAATGTATCCCCTTCTGATGGCTTGACATCCTTTCTTTTCCTTCCATCTTTGGTCTTCTTCCCAAAAACAAATGTGATTTTCCTGACTATTTCAAACACTCTTTTACCTTCACTTTTACCTGATGGAGCAGTAGATTTTACTTCATCCCTATTGTCAAAGTACTTATCCATCCTTCTCAAGCGGAACTTGTGTCCTATCAGTAACAAGCGTCCATGCCTCATGTACACTAGCTTGTTAGATGCAACAAGGAACATATGAGAGGTATCGTCTAGGCATACTACACAACCAACCTTTCCTTTGAACTGGCCTGATAATGAAAAGAAAGTTGGGTAATCATTGATGGTAACAAAAATCATTTCTTTTAGTGTGAATGGCTCCTTGCGAAACTCATCCCACATGGCCACACCCTCTTCCCATAGTATTTTCATGTCTTGCGTTAGGGGCTCTAGAAACACATCCATATCAACACCAGGCTCTATAGGTCCAGAAATAAGAATGGTCAGCAAAAGGTATTTTCGCTTCTGGCACAACCATGGAGGAAGGTTGTACGTGGTTAGGATCACTAGCCATGTGTTGTGCTTGTTGCTCCTCTCAGCAAATGGATTCATTCTATCAGTACTCAGTGTGAACCTTATATTCCTTGGTTCCTCAGCAAATTTCAGGTGCATGTCATTGAAATTTTTCCATTGCTTGGCATCAGATGGATGTCGAAGTTTTCCCTCATCTTTGCACTCATTAGAAGCATGCCAGTACATAAGTTCTGCATCCTTAGGGTTTGCGAACAAACACCTCAACCAATCAATCATGGGGAGGTACCACATCACCAAAGAGGAACCCTTCTCTGCATGTAATAGTCTACTTCTTCGCGGCTACTATTTTTTTAACTTTTTTCGGTCTTCTTTTGGGTCTTCTTCCGCTTCTTCCCTGTCAAAAAATAGGCTCCATTTTCTTCCTCCTAATAGTATTTATTTGTCTTGTACCTACTCACACCACAGTTTGGACAGCTCTCTAAGTCTTTATAATCATCACCTCTATATAGGATACAATGGTTCCTACACGCGTGGATCTTTTCAACACCCATAGTCAGTGGACTGATTAGCTTCTTTGCATAGTATGTGTTAGCAGGCACTTTGTTCTCCTTTGGAAGGAGTTTTGCTAGAACAAGCAACAACTCGTTGAAGCTAGCATCAGACCAACCAAATTGAGATTTTAGCATCAACAACTGAAGGACAGATCACAGTGTCGTGAATTCTTTTGTACAACCCTTAGATTCTTCATAGAAAGGCTCAGTTGCTGCCTCCTTCAATGCCTCCATACCTTTCATAAAGAACATTGATGAATCAGAATAACGGTGCAACAATGCCTCAAAGAACTCCGCTTGTTCACTTTAGCCAACTTGTTCAACTTCGACGTCTTCACCCACATCTCGCCAACGAAATCATCATTACTAACATCTGGCACAACAGGATCAGTCTGGGGGATGTGGTGTCCTGTCTCGTGTACCACATCTGTAGCAGGTGCAGAACTACCCTCTCCATGTTTCGTCTAGATCAAGTAATCCTTTATAAAACCTCAGCGAATCAAATGAGAACTGATTTCTTCTACGTCCGCAAATACAACAACATTTTTGCAGTCGATGCACGGACAGTGTATGTGATTTGTCTTCTCTCTGCACGCATGCCTCCTAGTGGCCTCAATAAACCTACGAACCTCCAACCAGTATGAAGGGTCCAATCTTGATAAGTTGTACATCCATGATGACCTTTCCATCTTGAGCTATACAAAAATTATAAACAGTAACATTATAAACAAAGTTAAACATGAAATTTTTTTGATGCTTAATTGATGAGTACTACCATATGTGCATTTCAATCACTAATTTTTTTAATAATGTCATGGTACATTATAAACAGTAATAAATTTTCTCTCTATAATTTTTAAGCTAAATAATCTAAAATTTTGAAGACAAACATGAAACCCTACATCTAAGAATTAATACTACCATTCTCTCTCTATAATTTTGAAGCCAAAATGCATGAAATTAACCCTACATCTAAGAATTAATACTACTATTCTCTCCCTCCTCCCATGAAACCCTATGTCTAATTTTGATTGAAATTTATAAAGATTTTTGCGAATAGAGACAAGAGAGCCAGGCATCACTAATCCAAACCATTTAACACACTATTAATTGAAACCCTGGGCTAAAACTCTACTACCATTCTCTCTCTCACTCAAAAACACAACCCTGATACTCTCTGCACATCTAGATTTTACTCAAATTGAGAAGCACTAATGGAAAAAGAGCTATGAGAGACAATAACTAACCTTTTTGAGCGACCTCCTTCAAAGAAATGAAGAACAAAACCTCCCCCTTGTATTTCGCGATTTCTAGACCTCCAAGTTCGCCACCAATAGAAGTTGGCTTTGCTAAACAGTTCTTTGTCGGGGAGGAAGAAGCAGTATTTATAGTAGTTTTATTACAAGCATTTCTTTTCAAAAACCACCACTACAAATCATTTATACTGGCGGTTTCCTTAGTCGAACAGCCAGTGTAATCATTCACACTGGCGGTTGACTTAAGCAGGCGCCTGTGTTTAAAAATTTCCCACCATTTTTCTCCCGCCACTGAATCATTTACACTGGCGGTTTGTATAAGACAACCGCCAGTGTAAATTAATTTACATAGGCGGTGTTTAGATCGCGCCCACTGATTTCATAATACTGGCGCCTGCTCATTAGGAACCGCCAGTGGAAAAAAGGGGAACCACCATGAAAAATAACCGCTGTACTATTGTCCTCCATGGCCTAGGCACGGAGACAACTGCACTCTCGCCATGATGACATGCCCTCGATGCTGCCTTATCGCAGCAGGGTGTTAGACTACACGTACCTAACAAACTCCTCCATGCTGCCGAGGGTAGACACCGGCTGCACTAGGATGGGCCGCCCTGTTAAGTCGAGGAGGGGCGACTTGGAGAAGTGCTGGTACATGAACCGTAGCTGATCGCCGATTACCATTGGGTTAACCGTTTGTAGGGACACGGATATGTGAGTAGGCGAAGGTCCAGTGTCACCTTCTCACCAAAAATGAACTAACGCTAACCTTGATAATACGAATCACTTCATGAATTATGCAGGCTGGTAGGCACCTCTGCCTTGGCTCTTAGAACGAGCGAAGGATCGAGGACACATATATGAGCCGTGAAAGCAGGGCTTCGGCCTCATCGGGGGAACGCTAACACTAAGATTTTGTGTACGTGAATCACTGTAGGAATTGTGCAGGGGCCTTCACCAGCGGAGGTGGAACGGGCGAAGGCACCCGAGACCTAGGCGAAGGCTCCAAGCAGGCACCGGGGTGTTCTGGGCGCACGGGCTGTGGAGGTCACCGCGGAAGGCCTGGACGGAAGGGCAAAGGCGATGCCCCGGGACGGCGTCGGTGGGCCTCCGCCATTTGGAGGAACGCTACCAACGTGCGTGTACCTTGGATAGTGGATGGGCCTCCAGTAGATGCAAGATACGACCCATCCATTCAAAACATATGGAGAAGACCCTGTGTGCCCCCGGAGGCTTGTGCATGTACGCGAATATCCATGGAATAAACCAGTACTGTCGAAGGGTACAATTATAAAAGAACTTTTTCATGTACAGTAACCTATAAAAAGGGGTGAGTGAACCCCGTGTAAGGGAGGTTGAACCCTATTGAATGAACCCTAAATTGGCGTGGATCCCATCTTACTCAGTGCTCGTGTAGGGCCTTCCACATTCCCGGAGGCCACCCTTCCCCCTGTCGGGAACTGTTTCCCAACATTGGTGCCCACCGTGCTAGGCCAAGCACAAATCCAAAATGCCACCTAAAAGGAAGGCCTCTGCTCGAGCCCAAGGTGAAACACCTACGCGGGGGAGACCTAGATGCAATGCCCGCAGCGCATATGCCATCGCACCTGAGCCTCATGAAGATGTCCAGGGTAAGCCATCGGCATGGGGAAGACCCAGACGTAGCGCGTGCACTACTAAATTTTGACCCTATTGCATCACAGCCCCTTGCATCAAACAAAAATCTGATGCAATAGGTGGCTGCTATTGCATCAATTTTTGGAATCTGATGC
>PUID01032931.1:78717-89089 GCA_002993905.1 Miscanthus sacchariflorus | reverse complement strand
GTTGGTGTGTACTATATCAACGCATCTTATTACTTCTACCACTGTTTATGTGAACTTCCACATGGCAACCCTACAGAGAAATACAATGTCCTTAAGGACATGATAGGTGCTTCCACTAATTCATTTCTGGTTACATCTAGTTGCTAAGGTAGGTTACAAACACAAACTATATGTGTGCTCATTTCCCATGTGGTAATGAACCATATTTAACTCATTTTCAGTTAGAGGATAAGTATTTGGTGTATTTTTTGAGTTTGTCCCATCACGGGTGCCTTGTTCCACATTGTTTCTATATCAGGTAAATGTTGCTAGGTCATGCCTCTTATGTTTAGACATTGATCAGACCGGGTGTCGCCTATTGGCAATAATGACACCATCTATTGCATCATTATTGTTGTGTGAGGTGTGTATAGCGGCATCCTTGGTCTTGTTTGTTTGTCAAGTGAACAAATTTTATTTTTAGTCTAGCGCTTAAATATAAACCGCACGCCCAGCTTGTAATTTTTGTAAAATTCTTGACCTCATTTGTGTCCCCTGGCCATATAATTGCACTATATCTCCAACTTGCTACACCATTTTTGTTTCTGTCATCATGTTGTATCTGTGCATCATAAATAAAGGCACTCAAGCCCATGAATAATGGAGAAATCCCCTAAGGCATCTAGCAACTACTGCCACTTTGTCAGTCGCCATCGACCATACCACTACATAGCTCCACCCGCATGCGATACCATAGTCCCTAACATTAAAGAATACCATCGGGCTGGCAGGTCCTGCCCATGAGTAATGGACTATGTCCCTTAAGCACCCAACGGCTACTTCCATGTTGTCACATCACCACTGCCCATGCCACTACACGACACTTCCCGCGTGCGCTACCACAGTCTCTCACATTAAAGAAGGTCCTTGGACTAGTGGACACAGCTCCATCCTTCTATCTATAAGATGTGGCAATGAAGAGGCCCTCCAAATCACGAGATCTGGCATGCCCTAACACAACATCCTTTCCATCAAGCATCATGCCTCCAATTCCTCCCTTTTTCTACTTTCTTATACAAATCGTGTTGTGTTGCTTCTCGGTGCCCTTAGCAAGGTAAGCAAGTCATTAACGTATCTATAGAAATATTACCCTCTCCTAAATGTTGAAAATGACTTCCCTCATTTTCCTCGTCGATGGCAGATGAAGCATGGACCACCAGCTATTGCCTGAACAAGGACGGCTTCCCAAAGCTCCTGTATGCCACCATGGTCAGGCTAGGTATTTTGGATCACCCAGAATATGTAGGAAGGGAGTATGAGGAGTATGGCACTAAGAGGTCTGAGGTGATCATCTATGTTGGAGCAAATAGGGATTTCCCTGACATAAATCCTTGGGTGGTGTACACCACAGGGTTTCGGTTCGAGGACACTTACCAAGCTTTCGCTCGCAAAGCTTTGAGGTACCTATGATAGATTTTTGAGAAGCCAATATGTCATACACCCATGAGATTCTTCCCCCCTTTGTAAAGAACAGCCATGTGTGGGTAGCCCAAATGAAGACCCTAGAAGGCCCTAAACTTCGTGAAAAAGATCCAACTATAGTTTTCATGTCTGACTACTTGCTTTCCTTGGATAAGCAGTATGATAGGTAGGCTAAGCATTTGAGGAAGTGCATTCATAGGGCACAGGAGGCAAAGAAGCATATTAGAGAGCTCCAAGTGCAGCTTGCGAATGCTAAGGTGCAGGCCACTGAGGCGCGGAGCCGTGAGGCAGCAGCAATTGAAGCCTTCAAACAAGCCAAAGACCGACACACTCAGCAACTAAAGGATATTGTCAATAGGGCCAGGAGAAGGATTATCACCTTGGAAGATAGAGAGTGCCCAATACTAGATGGAATCCCAATTGCAACCATGGAAGAAATCCAAGGGGAAATAGTGCAAAACACCGCCTGCACCTCCCCCCAACCGAGGCCTCCCATGGAATTCCTGAGATAGGGTCACCAGATGGAGAAGAGATTCTCCCACTCACTCAGCAACCACCAGGAGATGGTGCATGTGCTCATGCCATCCTCTCATAGGATTCCTCAAGCTCCGAGGCATGATCTAAGTGGCCACATGGCCCCCTCAGGGAATGAGACTAATATGGTCCAAAGCTAGACCCATAACGCCTAAGGGGAGTGAATCCTGATTCACTTTTTTGTAAACCCTTGCGAGAGATGTACCCGTATTGTAGTGTTTGCTCTTTCCATCTACAATGTAATCCCCACCTACTGTTGTGCTTTGAATTAGTAGTTCTAGCTAGGTTCGCTTACGCCCTCACGTGAGGAGATGTACCCGTATTGTAGTGTTTGCTTTTTCCACCTACAATGTAATCCCCACCTAGTGTTGTGCTTTGAATTAGTATTTCTAGCTAGGTTCGCTTACAGCTAAGGGTGGTGAATCCTAATTCACTTCTTTGTAAACCCTCGCGTGAGGTGATATACTTGTATTACAGTGCTTGCTTTTTCCAAGTATGGTGTAATATAATCCTACCATGTGTCGTCCTAATCACTCCAGTAAATGTTTCTTTGCGCCAGCATGCCATTGATTTTATTAACAAATATTAGCTTCCTTTGATGTATTTTTCCAAGATTCAATGTATCAAACAGGCCCTTCCATATAACACATAATGGAAAAGACATCTTAGCCTTTACTAACATGTTTTTCCAAGGTTCGATATACCAAACAGACCACTTGCAGCGAAGCACGGGCATCAGTGGCTAGTGTAGATATGAAAGTTGTCTATTGTGATAGCCAGGCAGGGGAAGCACAGGCGTGGGACCAAACTGGCAAAGATGGTAGGAGTGACGGCCGACTGCTGAGGCTCTGTGCCTCACTACCGCCAATCTATGGTGGACGATAATCGGTAGAGAGAGATAGAGAGGTAGGAGGAAAGATTATTTCATTGCTTGATCAACTCATATGTCCCCAGGGAACTTATATAGGTCGGTGGTCAACAAGATCTCCTAAACTTCCTCCAATCTAACTAAACCAATTGGTTAAAACGATAACTATCCTTAATCTAACTTGCCATCTAGCCTGTTGCCGGCTTGCTCTTGTTGCGGCGTCCATAAGTATATGCTGCTGGAAGCTATCGACATACTCCCGGTAAGTTGCTGAAGATGGCAGTCCGCTCCACTGAATCAACACCTGGCGCACACCGTGAGATAGATAGGCCTCGATAGCGAGCTCCAGAGTGGGCACCATGGCACCATTGAGAGTTAGGGGAAGGACCGGCGACTACGACACTGGCTCCACAATGAACGGCTTGAACAAGCCCACATGGTCATCATGAGGTAGGTCACGGGTGGCAAACGAATACGGAACACAACCTTGTTGATCTCCTAGACAATCTGATATGGCCCGTAGAATCGTGGCCTGAGCTTGCCACGTGCAGCTGGATGCAGCGAAGACGACGAGGCTGACATAGGCGAAGCCAGACTTAGTCACCCACCTTGAAGGAGACTGCGCGGTGATGCTGGTCATATGCGTGCTTGGCCACAGGTTGGGCTTGCTCCAGCCAGGACCTCCTCAAGGTTGCCCGTGGCAGGGTCCACTGCCACGACGAGGGAGGTCCCTGGTTCATAGGAGGGAATGGATGGCAGCACGAGCCTGTTGACCACCCGGAATGGTGTATCCCAGAGCGAGGATTGGTAGGCAGTGTTGTAGGTGTACACTCCGCGCAGAGAAGCTAACGAAGCCATTGGCGAGGCTAGGGGTGGGCCAAAATTTACTGAGAATTGAAAACCAAACCAAAAGAACCAAAACCTACCAAAAGAATCAGAACCAAAAAATTCAGTTACCTATTCGGTTCCTATTTCTCAGGAACCAAAATTTGTTCACTTATTTCGGTTCCTGGGCTCAGTTAAGCGAAATTACCAAAAGAACCTATCACATATAGCGAGGCCCAATAGAAGCCCAACCCATTTGCCTGGTACACGTATATATTGCTTCTCAAACCCTAGATGTGCCCCACTATTTCCTCTAGGCATGCCGCGCCCCTGTCGCCAGGACTGCCTCCCTCCAGCCCCGCCCGGCCGCCAAGCACGCCGGGGCACACATTCGCCAACCTCGTGCGAGACGTGGCAACAAGCGCATCCTCCCTCACCCATGCCCGACCGCCACAGCGGTGTGAATGCCCCGGATCGTAGCAAAGACGACGCAAGTTCCCTGGGGTGACAGCACTAGTCCGACGTGTGGGTGCAGTGGTGGCTCCTATGCATCTTTTGGATTTTTTCCCATCGATTTGTGCTCTATGTTCTGATCCCATGGATGTTTGCCTAAATCATGTGACATGTTTTATTGCTCTATTATTTCAGTAATAACTGAAACCAAATTTGCTCGGTACAGACTTTTAAATAGAACTAATTGGTCCCTATTTTCCATGGAATCGAATTTCTATTGGAACCAAACCGATCAATTTAGCAATACCAAATGCTCACCCCTAGGTGAGGCTGTTCACTAGTGAAGCAGCGAAGGTACATGGCGATGACCTTGTCGGCAACCACCGACAGACCGTCGGACTATGGATAGTACGCCGACGTCATCTGGAGCTTGGTGCAAACATGGTGCTCAGTAACGCGAACGTGAACATGGTGTCCCTATCAGAGACGATGGAGGTGAGAATGCCATGAAGACGCATGATGCCCCAGAAGGTGGCCGCAATAGATCAGCCGAGTATGGGTGCACCAAGGGGATGTAGTGGGCATACTTAGAGAACCTGTCCACCACGGTAAGGATCATGGACTTGCCGCCCACCTTTGGCAGTCCCTCCATTTTTCTCGAATGCGCAGGAGAGCTGCACATCTTTGTATTATAGAGAGAAAAGGATCGACCCCTTTGAAAGCTCTAGTTTGGTTTTGGTGAATTGATAAAACCCTAAGTGCTAACCCATTACTCTAAGTGATCATGAGATAGGGTAGCACATTCCAAGTGGTGGAACAAATGGTGAAGATCATGATGGTGGTGATGGGCATGGTGATGATCAAGTTCTTGGGCTTGGAAAAGAAGAAAGAGAAAAATAAAATGGGCTCAAGGCAAAGGTGGTTTGATAGGGCCATTTTGTTTTGGTGATCGAGACACTTAGTGAGTGTGATCACATTTACGATCGATAGCCATACTATTGAGAGGGGTGAAACTCGTATCAAAATGCGGTTATCAAAGTGCCACTAGATGTTCTAACTCATTGCTTATGCATTTAGATTCTAGTGAGAGCTAACACCCTTGAAAATGTTTATAAAAATATGCTAACACACGTGCACAAGATGATACACTTGGTGGTTAGCACTTTAGATCAAGGGTGGTGAAGTGTGGAGGCGAGGAAGCTCTGTTTCCTGTGATTGGATGCAGGACCGGACGCTGGACCTACGCGTCCGGTTGTTAGGGCAGAGGCTGCGCTGCTAGGGTTTCTGACAGGAACCTAAGTGGCGCGCAGGATCGGACGTGCAAGGGGTGCGTCCGGTCCCTGCTGGCATACGCTAACGTCGGTCGCAAAACTTGGTGCGCAGAGAAGAAAGGATCGGACGTTGGCCTGCGTCCAGTCATGGTGGATCTGACGCGTCTGGTGACATTTGGGCGGCTCTGGATCGTCCCTAGAAGTGACCGAACGCCAGGCGGTGGTGCGTCAGGTCATTAGGCAGCGCGTCCGGTATTGGACTCGGTGGTGCGTGTGCGTGGGAGAGCAGACGCTAAGCGGCCGTGTCCGGTCTTGCTTGTGGTGCGTCTGATCTCGACTTAACGGTCGGCTCGGCTCGACTTGACTGTTGGGATCGAACGGTGATGGTCAAACACAGTGACACGTGGACGGCAGTGCACGACCAGACGCTGGGCGTCACGTGTCCGATCATCTTGACCGGCGCGTCCGGTCAGAACGTTTTCTATGCTGTTTTGAGCCTAACGGCTATGTGGTCGGTTGGGGCTCTATATATATCGTTTGGCCGGCTCTTGCTCACTCTCTTGGCCATTTCTATTGAGAATACATCCTAGTGAGCATAGCCATCTATCTCTCACTCATCCTACTTGATTGATTCATCATTTGGTGAGATTTGAGAGCATCCAAGTGTATTGTTTTGAGTGATTGCATTTAGAGTCACTTGGTGACTGTGTCTTGCTGTGGATTTCGCTTGTTACTCTTGGTGGTTGCCGCCACCTAGATGGCTTGGTGCAGCGAGGATCGCCGAGTGGAGGAAGGAGCTTGTCTCCGGCTCCGATCATGGTGATTGTGAGCGGTTCTTGACCTTTGTCCGACGGAGAGCCAAAAGATACTCTAGTGGATTACTCATGGCTTGTGTGATCCTCATTTAGTGTTGGTTGTGCGGCACCCAATTGCGAGTTAGGCGTGTGATGCCTATAAGCGTGTGAACCTCCAAGTGAGTGAATCGCCACAACGGAGACTAGCTTGCCGGCAAGCAAGTGAACCTTGGTGAAAAATCATTGTCATCTTGTCTCCGAGGATTTCATTGGGATTCATTGATATATTGTGATTGATCTCTTGCCATGACGGTATAAACCTCATCTCCTCTCTTGTATTTATTTTCCTAGTGTAGCTAAGCTCTTTAGTGTAATTAGTTTTAAGAGCTAGCTTGAGTCTTGCTAAGTGGTTAGTGAGGCTCTTTAGTTAGTCTTTGAGAGCTCACTAACTTAGAGAGTAGTGACCTAGCTTTTGTGTGAATTAGAGATCATAGTGACTAGAATTGTGGACAAGAGGCTTGCTTTTTTAGTAGGCTAACGCAACACTTGCTTCGCCTCATAATTGTCTAACCACTTGGCTTAAGTGTTGTTGTAGAATTTTTAATAGGCTATTCACCCCCCTCTAGCCATTAGGACCTTTCACCCTTACATGAAATCCATCATGATGTCTGAGCAGACCGTCCATCCTGATGTCTGCGCAGTGCCTCCATTAAATCCATCGTGATGTTTGAGCAGACCGTGGATGGCACGGGAAGAGGCAGCAGGAGCCCAACTGGATGCAGGTGCTCCATCTTATTGTGCTGGCTAGTGAGGCAGCCCTGCACAAACTCTTGGACTAGGGTGTGGGTACAGAGAGTGAAAATTGCGCTAGAAGCGGTGGACAGTGTGTTGGGTGCCTTCATGGCCATCATCATTGCCTACAAGAGCTGTTGGAGTGGGGGCGACCTTGGGGACAGGGATGGAAATCTCTACTAGATTGCAACGTAGAGATCAGCTCTAGCCGCTTACTCACCCTAAGGCGGCTAGCTGGCGATTGAAGGTCACCATGCCGTCCACCAACCCCCATGGAGCACTACGCGAGTCGGACATGAGCTGCTCCTTGAGCGAGACGAGTTATGGGTCGGTCTCGGCCAACGTCAGAAGAGCTGCTACAATATCAAAGCTACGCCCCGACACAACGAGCACCACACCTATGTCGTAGTCTCAGCGAGAGAGGATGTCAGACACCGTGTTGCTGCTGCCTGGCTTGTACTCTACCCTGAAATCGAAGCCAAGCAATTTTCTCACCTATTGATGTTGAGGGATCATGACGAGGCGTGGATCCAGCTGTTGTGGTCCGTCTTGACGACAAATGGGCATCCACATTGGTACAACCTCCAGTGCCGCATGGATTGGACTAGGCCGATCAACTCCCTCTCATAGGTTGAGGCCATGGCGATGGGGAGCAACTCGGCTTAAGGCCACAGGTCTGCTACCCTAAACCCCGAGGCGCACCAAACCCCGAGCCGGAGACATCACATTCCACCGTGAAGGGCTGGTTAATGTTGGACAGTGTGAGGATAGGGGCCATTGTGAGCAGCGTCTTCAGCTCATGGAACACCTTGTCAATCGCCGATGACCATAGGAAGAAGGTGTTGTAATCGAGGCATAATCACGGACGAACATCCTATAGTGCCCCGCAAGGCTAAGGAAGCAGCGAAGAGCAGTGGCCAGCAAGCGTGTGTTAATCGACCACGAAGTGCACCTAATCATAGTCAGTTGCCACACCCACCGCAAAGATAACGTGCCCCAAATAGGTCACTGACGACGCCCGGAAGGAGCACTTGGAGGGCTTGAGGCCGAGGGCGTTGTCCCACAGGGAGGTGAACACTACCTAGAGGTGGTGATGCGTGGCCCAAGCTGCTAAGGATCAGGATGTCGTCGAAGAAGACCAGCACATAGTGAGGCAGGAACAAGAGTAGCATGTTGTTCATGAGTGCCTAGAACGTGGTTGGCACGTTGAAAAGGCCGAATGACATGACTAGGAACTCATAGAGGCTCATGTGTTTGGAACACCGTCTTGGCCACATCCTCATGGTGCATCCGCACCAAGTGGTAGCCGGGGTGGAGGTCGAGCTTCGTCAAGAAGGTGGTGCCACGAAGCTCGCCCAAAAGCTCATTGACCACCAGGATGGGGAACATGACCTTGATGGCCCCCTGCGTTGAGAGCACGATAATCCATGCAAAAACCGCCATGTGTTGTCGCCCTTCTGAAGTTCTGCTTTCTAGTCACTCACCGGAGGTCGAGACCCAATCGCCTGCCCCAACTGCCGCCCTTCGACACAGGAGAGGTTGTCAGTCCACTTTAATATGCTTGGAACCGCTCCAACACCCATAGGAAAATCCCCAGCGTACCCGTCCCTACAATCAAATACATTGTCCCAAGGGCCCCATATTCTGGGAGCCCAGGTCATGCTATTGAAAATTCACCCCATCCACCAGCCCACCACAACGCCGGGCCCGTCGGCCGCCGTTCGCCCTCTTTGCGCAGGCGCACGTGTCGATCTCAGGGAGGTCGACGACAAGCAGACCTTCACCCTCTCCGGCGGACAAGCTACGAACTCCAAGCGACCGAGCTTGGACCTCCGAGGCTCCGACACCCAACAGCGACTCCAAGCCGACAAGCCCCGTCCAACTGCCCCGTCGACCCCGGCCGTCCACGACTCATTCAGTCCCTCCCTGTCTATTTGGTTTCGACATTTTGGAACTTCTGCTGTTAGCCTGTTCTGGTACGAATACCAGACGATTTTTTTGTTTCAGTTTCTACTCAATTTATATTCAATATTTCAATTGGATAAAAACTGAAATTGAAAAGATGGATGATGGATCTACATATTCTTCACAACGAAGAGGACCAAGACTTTGCAATCATATTTTCCTCGATGTGTTGGTACAGATCAAGAAACAATTCAAGCTCCACCTTCATTTATGCTCAACAGTTAATCTTTTTTATGACATTTTCATTTAGATTTCTATCTTATCCACATGTAGGGGCATAGGGCTCGATGAGGACATGGAGGATACGAATGCACCACATCACTAGACACTAGGTATTTATATTTATTTTTATATCATCATGTGTAACATCTTAGCAATTTTAGTTGAATCATCAGATCAAATTAGAAATTTACCTTCGTCTTAGTTATTTATGTGTGTGACATTAATGAGCTCGTACTGGGTATGATAGATGAATATTGGGTATTGGGTAATTCTCACCGCTACTGCTAGATAGAGACATAGAGGCCCTAGTCTTGAGTAAGTCCTAAGTCCACCACTGACGGTCGCCATTGGCGATGGAGAATGGTGAGCGTGGCCACCAAGTCAAAGATGAAGTTGTGGGTGGAGCCAAAGTCGAGCTAGGCAGTGAGGACTAAGGACCACGGAACCGAAGGTGATGGAGACCTGCATCGTCTCGGCTATGTGAATGCCTGCAGTGGCATGAAGAGAGATGAACGGGTTCTCAGCTAGCGTCGGCGTCGTCCATGACCAGCTCCTCGAAGTTGTCTGTGTTGTATCACTAGCAACAACAGGTGCTGCATATGTGATTGTGGCCGCGGACATACTTCTCATCACAATTGAAGCACAACCCAAGGCGGTGTCATTCATCCATCTCAGCGAGCGAGAGGCAGCGAATGGTATGGCTTGCGACGGTGACAGTTGTGCCCATTGAAGATGCATCCACCGTGGATGTCTTAGCGGAAGCGATGGGCACTGCAGAAGGTACAGGGCCGACGGCAGGATCCCGCGCCGAGATGGACACGCCGCTGGTGCCCCGAAAGCCACGGCCAGTTCGTGTCGCTCGAGAGCGCGTGGGACTAGGGGTTCTTTAACTCGACATTGATGCCCAAGAGAGGATCAAGGTCCGTCGTGAACAGCTGCACCCACTGACTCTCGATGATGGGTCCGACACGCTAGAGGCGCTCGAGAAAACATTACTGGTACTCCTTGACCGAGCCGGTCCACTTGGTGGTCGTGAGTTCACACAGTGGATTCAACCACAATGATGGTCCGTAGCAGAGGTTGAGCTTGACAAAGCGGCTCCATGATGGTTTGCCCTCGTCGAACTGGAGGCGGGTGTATTAGAATATGAATAGCCTAGAATTTGTGTAGTTTAGAATGAAGAGTCT
>PUID01032930.1:76045-92841 GCA_002993905.1 Miscanthus sacchariflorus | reverse complement strand
TAGGGTGGCGGTTGAGGAGATAGGTGGCAGTGTGAAGGGAATCCGCCCAATAAACCGGAGGAAGACTAGCTTGGAACAGAAGAGAGCGCACGATATTATTGATGGTGCGAAGAGCGCGCTCAGCCCTCCCGTTCTGCTGAGAGGTGTATGGGCACGACATCCGAAAGGCAACCCCGTGAGTGAGGAAGAATGTGCGGNCGAGTACAAACTTAGAGGAGAGGAGAGATTTCATTTCATGTTTCCAACCAAGGAAGAGGGGGCTTGAGTTCCGACCGACACGGTGCTAAATCCGCCACTGCCTAGCAACCCCCCTTCCCTCTCCCTCTCAGTCACTCTCTCGAGCTAACCATCTCTAGGTGAGTCCCGTAGGCAAATAGACTATGAGCAATCAGTAAACTCACCAACTCGGTATCGAGCATGTGGACCAGATGTTTTTCCCTCTATTAGCCATGATTTACATTATAAAAAAATCCTCTAGCTTCGCGTGACAGTGAACTCAGCATCACATAGACGGCTAATCATCCACCTAGATAAGTATTTGATGTGTACGTACCCACAGATCGAAACAGACGTGAAAGAAAATATACGTACGAACCACTTCCGGTCGTGTACTTTTTTCTATTGGCTGCTGCTGCTGGTGGTCTGCAAAGACTTCTATCATTGCTTTTTTATATTCACAATCACAATGAATCAATGATGATGATGATATATAACCATGTAGCCTTAGTACTATACTATGTTTTTTTCTTTATTGTCGAATATAGCTACGCGCACGTGCAACAACAACTGCACACCACCTTAGAGCGACATCCATGTGATGTGGTCGTCGTCGTCCCCAAACGCCGTTAACTAAACGTTGCAAAAGCCATTGTACTGTAGCTTCATGAATTAGTGCACCTTTCTAAAACTATCATCATATTATGCCACTACTACAGAAACGATTAGTAGAGGCGGCTCCAGATGGTTTCTAGGAGCGGTTTTGCCTGCCATCCCTACCAAAGGGTGGCTACAAATCGCGTATTTGTAGGAGCGGCGGGCCAATCACCCCTACAAATCGGATTTGTAGGGGCAGCTCACTCCATCATTTTCTATAAATTCATGAATCTGGGCAAAAAATACGATTTTTTAAACTAGGGAGGCCCTCGACGGTCAGCCACATGTCGCGCGCTCGCATGTCACGCGCTACGTGGCTATCGGGGTTCAAACCTATGACCTCTGGCTCACGCGTTCCCTCCTCTAACCACTCCACCCAATACTCACTTGTGTCTATATTGGATTTTGGTTCCCCACGTATTGTCCTAAACCGAGCATAAATTTATTGTTTAAGGCCCTAAACGAATTGAAATGAAAAAGTTGTCAACTACAAAGTTTCATAACTTTTCGAGATCTACAACTTTCATTTTGGTAGTATCTCCATCCGAGGCCATTTATAAAATTTGAATTTCAAATTTGAGAAATTCAAACGTAGTTTTCCATGGCAAGATGATTTCAAATCCAAAAGTTGTCAACTACAAAGTTTCATAACTTTTTGAGATCTACAACTTTCGTTTTTGCTACTGAACATCCTTTTCTTATTTGGTCCGTCCACTTTGGGAGCATTAGCGACCGAATCCGAGGACCTTTTGTGCGACTGCGAGGATGCCTTTGATCTTGTTTTGGGCTGAGGTGGAGGAGGAGGAGGATAATAATTCTATTTTCTCGGGGTTGATGAAGAGGGAGGAGGAGGAGGAACAGAAGGAGACTTCTGTCTTCTCAGGGGTGATGGCAAGGGAGGAGGGAAGGCAGAGTGATCTCCTCTCATCATCATCCAAAGACGGCTGGTGATCAAGCTTAATGAAGCACTTGTGCCAGGCCACATGAGCGCCCTTGTTCTAAGCAAGGCGTTGCCTGTCTTCCTGTGTGGGGTAATCAATGTGTATCTTGTTATACTTTTTATCAAGTATACTATCAATGCTGATGTGGGCATATCCTGGTGGAATTGGGTGGCCATTAATGGTCCCATCTCCCGTAGGCCAGGCCTGGCCGATCGCCACCTTGTCAGTTGTTCATTGCTGATGGATGTACAACCTGACATTGATGGGTTCGGTGATTCTGTCCACTGGATGAGGTGCATTCGCCTCTTCTTCGTCGAGCGGGGTCGATCCACAGCTGTTGTGACCTCTGAACTGTGGGCTAAAGCTAGTCAGAACGGGGTCTGGTGGTACTCCTGATCCTATGGACTCCATAGCTACCTTGACTCATTCTTCAACGGTCGCATCAATCCGTCTTTCAAATATTTCTTCAATCTCTTGCAGCCGCCTTAGTGTCTCTGCCTCTTGTGCTGCTCTACCCCTCGAGCGGCTCCGATAAGTGGAATATTCTTCCTCAAATGCTAATTTCTAAGGAACAAGACCGGCTCCTCTAGTGCGATCAGGGTGCTCCTTGTTTCCAATTGCTTGGGTGAGCACATCTTTCTCCCCAATAGAAGTGCGGGTCCCTTGCTTCGCCTCATCATTTACCTCAGAGATCCTATGGACGAGGCTGCTCAGGGCAAGATTTGTGGAGCTAAAGCTCATGTCTGTGTCATGGTGTACCCCCCTCACCATATAGAAATATACCGATCTAGGCTCCCAATTGGTAGTCTCAACCTCAATGCCAAGTCGTTCCAACATCTCAAGTTCACTTTCAAATTCATCCATCTTGCTGGTATCCACGAGAGCCGAGATGATGAGGATTCATCGCTTTAAGCGAGTTCTCTTTATTTTTCCTGCTCAGTTCCAATTACTCCTCGGATTCCCTGTATTGCTTGAATTCCTACCAGAAGACCTTCTGCTTGGTGTACTCCCCACCATCCCAATTTGGCTCTTTACCCTCGAGGATAAATTTGTGTGCAATGTCCCCTTGAAAGTCTTGAAGCATGTCCCCATGATTTCTTTTGTTTTTTTCTTGACTTGCTCCTTGTTATAGTCCTATGGGAAAGTGAAATATTGTGGATCTTGTTCTCCCATATGTCATCCTTCTCACTTTCGGGAACCATCCACAGGTCATTATCTTTCCCATTCCACTTCCTGTACTTAATTGGGATGTAGTCCCTTACAAGTGCCCCGATTACAGTCTTGTATTTGGACAAAGCTTTACGCGGTTTGACCAGCTCCCCAAATTAGTCAAACTCAGTGATGAGCCAGTGTGCATTCCTACCAGTAGGAAGCTATGACACGCCTCGCTTAGTTTTGGCCTTGCTAGTACCTGAACCATCTGGATCCTTGGCTAGCATAACCTCCTGCTGGAGAAACCAAGTAAGCTAAGAGCCTCTCAATTAATTAGCATGTGTGGCTACCTAGTCACATGATACCTAGGTTACCTGGTCATCTTGATCTAGCTAGAGACAAGTGGTAGGGCTCCATGGTTCCCCGTTCTCAACATCCTGATTGACACCGCCACCATTTGTCGGATCATGCGGCTCTCCCATCCCAGCGATATCATCCACTTCTTGTTGCCTATCGGTTGCTTGGCGATGGGTTAACGCGTGATGATGAGTCATGGCTGTGACATGATCGTGGTCAGTTTTGGCTACATACAACTACTAGTAGCATTTGTGCATATATATATATATATATATATTACCCAACTAATAGAGATTTAATGCAAAGTCTAATAATAAGACCACATACTGTTCACAAAGAACAAATTCATTGTTTGATTGGCTGTGTACAACAAAGTCCACCTACTATTATATGAAACTAAGCCGACACCAACTTCCAAATAAGAAAAGCAATGACCATAGCCATAAATAAAAGCATGACATCTTTCCAAGACCAAGAAGCAATTCTCCTAATCTTCATATCTCCGGTGGGTGGCTCCTCTTCAATCTCCAGTGCCGGCAGATGGCCATGGTTTGCACTCCTTGCACCATAGTAGGTCCTCAAAGCTTCAACTTCTGTGTTGTATTTTTTGTAACAATTCCCTAGGTAGCGATTGACTTGAGCATAGCAGTCTTCCTAGGTAAGGTAGATCCCAGGCACCCGACCAACATGCACTACATACATTGCCATGGTTGCCTATATATTTAACCAAATTAGGTTGATAATGCTATGTCATTCAAACATGTTGTAGACTAAGCAAACTAAATTTAGTTTATCGAGCAAAGTTGTAGACTATATTCAAATATTCAAACTTCAATTTCCAACACAACTAAATCATGAATTTCAACATCTAACTGATTTCAATCCCACTTTGAGCACTAGTATGTCTTCAACCATACTTCAAATGACCATAGTGTTTTAAGCTAATTTGTTCTCCATAGATCAAAGAACATTTGCTACTAAGGAAATTTGAAGTGTTTCTACACGAAATCTACAGAAAAAGGGATAAACAGGCTGCTGTTATCCTCACGGGCATTTCAACGAACACCTAAGGGGTAGTGCCAGACGCACTCACCATGGGGGGGTGCAGCTCTCCGCGTGCTCTTGAGGGCCTTGGTCTTGGAAAATCTAGGCATGGCGGTGGGGGCACATTCGGTGTCATGGAGTACCGCAGAGTGGATGAGGAAGACGAGAGCGCTGGCGATGGCGGTGCTCCGGTGGCATCGAGGAAGATGAGGGTGCGGGCGTGGCTGATGGCGTCGACCATGGAGGGACATGCATGTGCGGACGTCGGCGATAGAGAAAGAAGGCCACGCTACACGGAATCCACAAAAGAAGGTGAGTGTTATCCTCACCAGCAAAGTTCCAAACACTTTAGGGGCAGTGAGGGAGGCACTCACCATGTAGAGTGGAGTAGCCGCTCTCCACATGCTCCTAAGTTCCTTGGTGTGATGGCCAGCATTGAGATGTCTGCAGTGCTCCTTGGAGGCCTCGGTGTGTCAGCCGGGGTGGAGGAAGAGAATGGTCGAGGGATGTAAACGGTGGCGTGGTGTGGAGGACCGTGGCATTGAGGCAAGCGGGGTGGGGGATGGCGTCGGGCGGCTTCCTCACTGGGGCGGGGTGCACAGTGAAGCATGGCCGCCAGCATGGAGGAAGAGAAGGGCGTGAGGGCAGCAGACAACAGTGCGGGTGGAGGCAGTGCTTCGCCGGCGTGGACGAGCAGAGCGGTGCATGCGTTCGAAAGAGGGCGAAATATTTTGCCCGCGCGCGCATTGGTTATATAGTGATGGCGCATCACTGCCGGTGGCCAAGCCAAACCGACAGTGATGAAGCCTCATCATTGCCGGTGGTAGCGTAGAACTGGCAGTGATGAGCTGCTGCAGTGCCGCTTCCACCTACCCGTTATGTAGCTTTAGTTTTCAGTTCCTTGTCAAGAAAAACTATGTTTGAATTTCTAAAAATTTGAAATTTAAATTTTTTAAACGATCTCGGATGGACAAACAGCAAAAATGAAAGTTATAGATCTCAAAAAATTATGAAACTTTGTAGTTGATAACTTTTTTATTTGAAATCATCCTGTCATGAAAACTACATTTGAATTTCTCAAATTTAAAATTCAAATTTTGTAAATGACCTCGGATGGAGAAACTACCAAATTGAAAGTTGTAGATCTCGAAAAGTTATAAAACTTTGTAGTTGATAATTTTTTTATTTGAATTCGTTTAGAGTCCAAAATACTTATTTTAAAATCAGATGAACATAAAATGGCTATAACGAAAATCTCATTCGGACACAAACAACTTACAGGTGGAGTGGTTAGGGGCTGAAGACACAAAACAAGAGGTCAGGGGTTCAAGCGCCGGTGGCCGCGAAGCGTGTGTTTTTCGCGTGAAAAATCACGTGACTTGTGACTTGTGACTTGCGACGCGCGACCATGTGGCTGTCTAATGGGGCCTCTCCCGAAATTGAAAAAAATTCCTTATTTTTTTGGCCCTTTTTTTTTTTTCTAAAAACCACATCAGTGTCGGTTCATAAGAACCAGCGGTGATGTCAACCCCACATCACTGTCGGTATGCCACTGCCGGTTCAAAATCCGGTGGTGAAGGAGGATTTTGAACCGGCAGTGCCAAAAACTGGGGTAGTGTAACAGGTTACTGTACCATCATTATATCCAACATCTATTTTTATGAAACAAGTGTTACTATTAATCTTCCAGGGCTTATAATGACAGTGCCACATACAGGGAACAATTCAAACCATGAATGATGAACATAAAAACTTCAATGAAACAAGGGTAAATAAGCATGTCACCAGACTTAAAAGTGACAGTGTTAATACGAATCTCACCATACTTGCAGTGACCTCCATCTACTTATCAGGCCACATTAACATTACATCCATATTTTTTCTTCACAAAACATGCCTCAATACGAACCTCACCAAACTTACAGTGACAGTGTATGTGTAATGTGCACGGTACAATTCAAACCACGACAAACATCTATATCTACATACCTAGCTATAGCTAATAGCTAATAGCTAAGATTAATGAAGAGCAAAAATTTCTCTCCACCCGAATTTCTGTCCGTTTGCCTACACGAGCAACAAAAGGAAACAAACATAAATCGACTCAAGTTGGGATGGACGGATCTCCAGCCCAGTGAAATCCAGAGGGACAACGACGCCAGCGCCGCCTCCGGAGAAGCACGCGAGGTCAAGTTCCGGATGCCCACGCGGCGCCCCAATCGATCGGATTCGCACAAATCTAGCTGCCCGATTCTGTGGCGACCTCGGCCGGTGGGAGAGGGATTGCCGGCGTATGCGCGCGGCGATGAGCACGGCGGAGCCGCCTCGAGCAGGAATGAGCTCGTGAGGAAGAGGAGAAAAGGAATTTGGTTTGTTATTTTTACTAACCACCCATCCACCCTCACAGCGAGTACTTAATTCACAATTCGTGGGCCAAGCCCAATTACAACCAGGCGGCCCATAGCCGAATCACTGGCCCAAATGATAAAGAAAGGTTCAAATAGAAATGACCTAGTGGCCTATTACATAGTATGTGACATCCCCGCCTCCTTAAGCGGCAGCACGACCTCGTGATGCAGGACCTGTCGAAGCAAGCATAGCCGAAGGCAGAGAGGTAGCAGACTCCCAGGTCGCCCAGTGCGCAGGGCAAGATTGACGGAGCACCAGTGCCGAAGACACAGCATGCTGCCCGACCAATTGCAGCATGGTATTCAAAACCTGCGCTGGTGGTAAACTATGAAAAAGGGTTAGTAGATTAAGCTTATTGTCATCAGATAAGGACACCTTGGGAGGCAATGCTTTCTTCAACTGGGAAACATGTATGACCGGATGAATCTGACTGGATGCTGGCAGCTGCAATTTATAGGCAACCTGACCAATCTTCTGCAGTATCAGATAGGGGCCAAAGAACTTGAAACTGAGTTTGTGATTTGCCCGCCGTTGAACGGACTGTTGCACATAGGGCTGCAGTTTGACATACACCCAGTCGCCAACCTGAAAGGTTCTTTCTTGCCTGTGTTTGTTTGCTTGATGCTTCATACGATCTTGGGCACGTTGTAAGTTGTGTTGAATGTGATCAAGCATCATCTGACGCTCCTTCAACCACTGATCCAGGTCAGATATTGTGCAAGCATCATCCAAAGTGATTCCGAAATGTCTAGGTTTATGACCATATAAGGCATGAAAGGGTGTAAGGCCTAAGGCTGAATGGAAGGTGGAGTTATACCAAAACTCGGTTAATGGGATCCAATGAGCCCATTTGGTGGGACAAGCTTGTACCATGCATCGAAGATAAGTTTCAAGACACTGATTGAGTCTCTCTGTTTGGCCGTCAGTTTGGGGGTGGTAGGAGGAACTCATGTTCAGCGTTGTGTCTGTGAGTTTAAATAGCTCTTGCCAAAAGGCACTGGTAAAGACCCTGTCTGTTTTAGAGATAATCACAGAGGGCATGCCATGTAACTTATAGACATTGGCTAGGAAAGTTTGGGCCACTGTGATAGCAGTGTAAGGGTGGGACAAACATAGGAAATGAGCATATTTGGTGAGTTTGTCAATGACGACCAGAATTGTATCAAAGTTTTTGGATTTAGGAAGGCCTTCTATGAAATTTAAGCTGATGGTATGCCAAGCAAACTGAGGTATGGGTAAGGGCTGTAATAAACTAGGTAATTTGCTGTGTTCGGGTTTTGCTTGAGCACATGCCTCACAAGCTGCAATATAATCCTTGATATCTTGCTTCATATTCGGCCAAGCAAATAGAGGTTTGATTTTCTGATAAGTGGCCGTGACTCCACTATGCCCGCCAAGACCGCTGGAATGTAAGGCCAAGAGAATAGCCTGATGAGCTTCTTTGTGGTTGCCCAACCAGATGCGGCCCTTATACCTGATGACACCATCAACCAGAGAGTAGCCCTTTTCATTAGATCCTGTGAGAGCCAATTCAGACAGTAGCTGTTTGCTATGATCATCCTGTTGGTAGCCCTCTATCACAATCTCGAGCCATTTGGGTGTTGTTGTAGATACTGCCATGAGTGTAACTTGGGATGGTTGACGAGATAGGGCATCGGCTGCCTGGTTCTCAAGGCCTTTCTTATGAATGATTTTATATTGAAGACCGAGCAACTTAATGAACGCTTTTTGCTGCATACCTTCAAGTAACTTCTGATCGCCCAAGTGAACCAGACTGTGATGGTCCATTGCAATAGTGAATTCCTTGCTGCTGCAAATAAGATTTCCATTTGGTAAAAGCCATAATTAGTGCCATGCACTCTTTTTCATATGTTGACATTGCCTGAGCCTTGGTCCTAGTGCTTTGCTAATGTAAGCAATAGGATGGTTGTTCTGAGATAACACAGCTCCAATTCCGGTTCCCGAAGCATCTGTTTCAAGATGAAAGCCTTTTGTGAAATCTGGTAGTGCCAATACCGGGGCTGAGACTAGCGCTTGTTTGAGAGTGTCAAAACTGAGTTGTAACTGAGGAGTCCACTAAAATATAGCATTCTTCTTTAAGAGATCTGTCAGAGGACGACTGATACTGCCATACCCTTGTATGAATTTCCTATAGTACCCTGAGAGCCCCAGAAAACTCCATAATTGCTTGGCATCGGTAGGAGTTGGCCAATTGGCATTGGCTTCTATTTTCTTTGGGTCTGTGGCCACCCCGTGCTCACTGATAATATGGCCTATATATTCAAGTGACCGTTGAGCTAATGAGCACTTGGATTTCTTCAGGAATAGTTGATGCTGCTGCAAAATACTGAATACTTGACTTAGATGATCCAGGTGCTCAGGTAAGGACTTGCTGTAGATCAGTATGTCATCGACAAATACAAGCACACACTTTCTGAGGAGTGGTTGAAGATAGTGTTCATTAAAGCTTGGAAGGTAGCAGAAGCATTGGTCAATCCAAAGGGCATCACTCGAAATTCCCAGTGCCCGTGGTGTGTTTTGAAGGCCCTCTTGGCCTCATCGTCTGGCATGACCCGAATTTGATGGTAACCAGAGCGCATGTCCAGCTTGGTAAACCAAGATGCTCCATGAAGCTCATCCAACAACTCATCTACAATCGGCAACGGGTACTTGTCCTTCACAGTAATGTTGTTGAGCTGCCTGTAATCTACGCAGAAACGCCACGACCCGTCCTTCTTCTTCACAAAAATGACTGGGGATGAGAAGGGGCTGTGGCTTGCTCGGATAATTCCATTGGCGAGCATTTCCTTTACTTGACGCTAAATCTCGTCTTTTTGTGTTGGAGAGTAACGATAGGGCTTGACATTCACCGGTTTGACTCCTGGCAGCAAGGTGATCTTATGATCGAACGCTCTTGAAGGTGGCCAGGCTTCAGGTGTCTTGAATAGACCATCATTAATCTCCAGGAGTTGCTGAACCTCAGCTGGAACGGCCTCTGTGTTGCTTGACTCGGTCTGAATAGGACACAGATGAATAACCTGAGCAATACATCCACGGCGCACTAGCCCTTTCAGTTTCCTGGCTTTGAGTTTTGGGCAGCTAGATAGACAATCTTTGATTCCCTTCAAACTGATTCTGGCACCGTTATGGGTGAAACGCAGGAGCTTCCTCTTCTAATGGATCCACATGGGACTATGGTTTTCAAGCCAATCCATGCCAAGCACTAGATCAAAACATGATATGGGTAACACCCTTGCAGCATGAGTGAACGTGTGCCCCTGAGTCCACCAAGTGAGGTTATGAACTTGTTTGTCACTTGTGATTTTCTGACCGTTTGCCGCAGTCACGGACACCGGTTGAACTACTTCCACCTGACAATTGAGAGATTTGGCTGCCTTGTCACTCAAGAAAGTGCATGAACTGCCGGAGTCGACAAGTATCAGGATTCCTTATTTTTGAATCATGCCCGACAGTTTGATTGTCTTGCGGCCTTGTACACCTTCTGCAGCAAATTTCGACAGAGTGAAGATATCACCATCTTCATGATCACTAGAATCGTCAGATGAATTTTCTTTGGAATGGTCAGAATAAAGTGCTTCAAGGACCTCATCGAGCACATGCAGAGCCACTTTCTCTAGACACTTATGCTGCTTGTTCCACTTCTCTCCACATCGCATGCACAAACCCTAAGCTCGGCGCTGTGCCCGAAGTGTTGCCAACTTGTCATCCCACTTGGGTTTTGTGTCTTCAGTAAGTGGGTTGCCCAAAATGCCTGGTGTCGTAGGGTCGAAACCACGACAAGCATGTTGTTTGAGTCGGTGTCAGAGTACGGGGTCTTCGGTGGCTCGGGTGGACTTAGGAACACAAGAATCACGCAGAGAAGACACAATGGTTTATCCTGGTTTGGGCCAATTCAATCCCTATGTCCAGCAGCTGATGATTCTTATACTCAAGAGCACCCAAAATCTAGGGGGTTACAACAGAGTGTAAAGGAAGAAAGAGTTGGTAGGGGGTTAGCTCGGTGCTAATCCTAAGGTTGCCTCGCCATCGGTGGAGTCTCCCTCTCGTCGAGGAGGAAGGAGACGTCAGGATGCGGTGGAGGAGAGGCTCTCGGTGCCCCTCTCCGGGTTGCCTTGCTCTCGGTGCAGAGCAGAGGTAGATGGAATGGAATGGAGTGTCTGATGATCGAACTAGGATACTCCCCCCTCTAGGTTCGACCTTATCCCTTATATAATGAGATTGGCCAGGTACAAGGAGGTTTGAGGGTTCTAGTCTATGGTCTATGTGTGCCGGAGTCTAGGAGGGCCTTACAGCGGTGCGCCATGGACCGGAGTCCAGGAGGTTTGAGGGTTCTAGTCTATGGTCTATGTGCGCCATTGACGTGACCATGTTGGAGGAGCAGTTGGCAGTGGCACGCCTTAGGGGTGAAACCAGGGAGCCCCCGGGCATCGGTATCCTGGGGTTTGTCTTCTTGTGCCCGGGCCTTGGCTGGCATCGTTAGCTGGGTAGGAGCCAAGGACCGGGCTTGGTCATGGCATAGCTCAGGAGCCCAAGGCTCTAGGAAGCCCCTGAACCCTAGGCGGAAGCTACGGTTGAGTCAGACTCGGCTGGGTCTCTTTGCCAGAGGGTGCGCGCGAGCGTGCCCGAAGGGCATAGCCTTTGAGCCCTCGAGCGACCCTAAAGGGGTCGGTCGGGGGGTCTTCTTTGTTCAGGAATCATTGGACCTGAGGGATAACTTACCTGTATGTTAGGATCTCATCAGGAGCCCCTGAGCCCTTTGTGGCCTCACCTGGCATGATGGCGACGAAGGGCTGAATTCGATCTTTTGGTGACCGAACCCTCCTTGGTGGGGACGGCTTTCGCTGGCGAGAGTGTTGTGCCCTGCTGGGGGCCTTCCTCTCTAGTGTGATGGATGGTGCTCGACTGTCGAGGCTAAGCGAAGATGATGGTGATCCATTTGCGAGTCTGTGTCACAGGGGTCTTTGACTTGAGCGAGAGCTCAGTGGACTCATCAGGGAGTCACTGACCGTAGCCCTAGGGGAGCCCTCCTTTCTGATAAGAGCCTACTATGGGCCGGGTGATCAAGAGCGCTGGGCTCTAGCTCGGGGCCATCTAATCATCTAGAGCTCCACACCCTTCTGAGGGTTGCGATAACAGGTCTTGATCCTCTCAAGCCAGCCTTCTGGGGCTGACCCTCCGCAGACATAGATCGGGAAGTGGGAGCGCACTGAGGCTCGGACGGAGGCCCTCGCTAGGTCCGCTACTCAGCGACTCCCGACCTAACTCTTGGGAGTTGGTTGGTTTTTGGGGGATGCGCCACCCGAGCGCCCGTTGATCGGGGGGTCAGGTTGCTCCATCTAGGGAGCTGGCGTAGCCGCTGAGGCCATTGTGACCTCGAAGTCTTCCTGGGCTCTATTGAGCCTTCAGCTCAGGGTTGATGTTCCCTCGGTGGGTTGGGCTACCACGACAATAGCCTCATTGGCCAAGATTGCCACGTCCGTGCTACTAGCGGGTAAGTCCATGAGAACCCCAAGTTTATGATCGTTCCATGCCCTGGTCATGTCCCCCAGGGGGGAGATTCTCGGCTTCTTGATCGAGCCACTCGTATAGTTCCCGAACCTGCCTATCGGTGCTCGGGGGATCGCTACCTCCCTCATTGGGTCACCACGAACGGCTCGATGCCGATACTCGGACATCACTCATCCGACGGTCGGGATGCTTCTGAGCATCCCAGCTACAACCGCGTGGGCTCGTCTCCTGAGCATCCCTCGCACTTCAAATCCTTCCCGGGGTGACCTTGAAGCTCAAGGGAGCCGGCCTTGAACCCCGAGCGGCGCCCCCATATGGGGGGACGTCGCTTCTGCCCCACTGAGGGGTAGGCTGCTGCTAGGGGGTTAGAGGTATGACAAATGAAAGACAAGAGGGAATGAGCTATGGATAGAATCGACGAAAGTGTTTGATGTTCTAGGCGTTGTCATACTTGTGCCCTGACATGGTGCTGATCTTGTAGGCGCCTGGCCAGATCACCCGTGAGACGTGGAAGGGTCCTTCCTAGGGCTGAGACAGCTTGTGCCCTTCTTGGATGGGGTGGCTCTCCGGAGGACAAGATCACCTACAATAAAGGAACGCTCATGTACCCGTCTGACGTGATAGCGACAAAGTCCCTATTGGTAGTCGGCAGACCGCACCACAGTGGTGTTCCGCTCTTCTTCGAGCATGTCGACGTCCGCCTGGTGTTGTTCCTCTACTCGCTACTCATTGTAGAAGTGGGCGCATGGAGCATCAAAGTCGAGGTCAGAGGGGATGATTGCCTCAGACCTGTAGACAAGGAAGAAGGGGGTGTACCCCGTCGAGCATTTCACACTCGTTCGCAGGCTCCAAAGCAGGGAGGGGAGTTCATCCACCCATCGTCCAGCGTGGATCTTGAGCTCATTGTAGATGTTGGTTTTGATGCCCTGGAGGATTAGCCCATTGGCGCGCTCAACTTGGCCGTTGGACTCGGGGTGATAGACCGAAGCCCAAACCACCTGGATTCGTTGGGAGTCGTAGAAGTCCAGAAACTTGCGACCTGTGAAGTGAGTGCCATTGTCAGTAATAATGTGATTGCGAACTCCAAACCAATGGATGGTGTCTTTGATGAATTCGGCTGCCCGCTCCAACTTGAGGTTGGTGATAGGCCAGAGTTCGATCCACTTGGTGAATTTGTCGATGGCGACCAGGAGATGATCAAAGCCCCCGGGTGCCTTCTTGAACTCCCTAACCATGTCAAGGCACTAGACCGCGAACGGCCAGGTGATAGGAATAGTCTGGAGCTCCTGGACCGGCAAGTAACTCTGCTTGGCATAGTACCGGCACCCCTTGCATGTCTTGACGAGGTCTCAAGCGTCGATGAGGGTAGTCAGCCAGTAGAAGCCATGTCTGAAAGCCTTCCCCACGAGGGTGCGTGGCCCTGCATGCTGGGCGCAGATGCTACCGTGGATGTCGAGGAGTAATTCCCTCCCCTCCTCTGGTGTGACACACCACATGAGCACCTCAGAGGTGCTCTGGCGATAGAGTTGTCCGTGGAGGACCTAGTAGCTCTTGGCTCGGTGGACCAGCCTGTGGGCGTCTACGACGTCATCAAGGAGGACCCCCAGCTCGAGGAAGTCGAGGAAGGGTTCCCTCCACTCTCTGGTGTCTTGGGGTGGTGGTTGGAAGCTTCGCCCGGTGCCCCCTCGAGGTCTTGGTGGACTAACTCTATGTCCATAGGAGGGGCATCGGTGTCCTGCCCCGGGGTTGCCTCGGGGGCCTCAACAGGCGGTCCGTCGTCTGCCCTGAGGTGGCCTTCTACACTTCGCGGGGAGTGCTGGTGGGTCAGGAATGGCGTCAGTCTATGGCTCGACACCATGTCGGCTGCGCGTGGTGACCGCGAGCATGCACTCCTAGGGAGATGGTGCTCCTCCGATGGCGCAGGTCGAGGTTGAGGTGGCACCGGCCAGGGCTGGTGCCTTGCCCTCCCCGAGGTGGATCGAGGGGGCATCGAGGACGTCAAGGAAGACTTTGGATGGCAGGGGCTTCTGGGAGGATGCCAGTCTTGCTAAGGAGTCGGCCACCTCGTTGTCCCATTGAAGGATGTGATGGAACTCGATGCCCTCAAACTTGTCCTCTAGCTTTTGGACCTCTATGTAGTAGGCCTCCATCTTCATGTCGCAACAAGTCGACTCCTTCATGACTTGGTTGATAACCAGTTCGGAGTATCCTCATACGAAGAGGCGCTGAGCACCGAGCTCGACGGACGCCCAGATACCGTGGAGGAGCACCTCATACTCTGCAACATTGTTAGTGGCCTAGAAGTGGAGTTGAAGGGCGTACCTTAGTTTGTCACCGATGGGGGATATGAGGAGAACCCCCGCGCCTGCCCCTCAAGGGTGAGGGATCCGTCGAAGTACATGGTCCAGTACTCCGCCTTGACGGGGGCGGTCGAGGCCTGTTCCTCGGTCCATTCCGCGATGAAGTCGGTGAGGACTTGGGACTTGATCATGGTGTGGGGGGCATAGGTGATCTCGAGGCCCATGAGCTTGAGCCCCACTTGGTGATGCGGCCGGTGGACTCCCGGTTGCTGATGACATCCCCAAGCCACTGGAAGACACAACCACCACAGGGTTGGCATCAAAGTAGTGTCGGAGCTTGCGCTTGGCGATGAGCATGGCATAGAGGAGCTTTTGGATCCTTGGGTACCGGGCCTTTGAGCAGGAGAGGACCTCACTGACGAAGTACACCGGCCGTTGGACCTTGAGGACGTGGCCCTCCTCCTTGCGTTCCACAACCAGAGCTGCATTGATAGTGTGCGGCGTGGCGACATCGTAGAGGAGCAGAGTCTCCCCCACTGAAGGGGAGGTCTAGACCGGTGGTCTAGTGAGGAAGTCCTTTAGCCTTGTGAGCGCTTCCTGAGCTTCCTACATCCACTCAAAATGATCAGATTTCTTCAGGAGCTTATATAGTGGCATACTTCGTTCCTAAGGTAGGATATGAAGCGGTTGAGCATAGCCAGACATCCGATGAGCCTCTGGGCCCCCTTCAAGTTCTTGACCGGCTCCATGTCCATGATCGCGGAGATCTTCTCGGGGTTGGCCTCGATGCCACGCTCAGAGACAATGAAGCCGAGGAGTTTGCCGGCGGGGACCTCGAACACGCACTTCTCTAGGTTGAACTTGATGTGGTTGGCACGAAGGTTGGAGAAAGTTTCCTCCAAGTCACTAATCAACTGTGCAACTGCTCGAGATTTGATGACGATGTCATCGACATAGACCTCCAGGTTGCGGCCGATCTGCTCCCTAAAACATTTCTGCACGCACCGCTGGAAGGTGGCTCTAGTGTTCTAGAGGCCAAATGGCATGGAAGTGTAGCAGAAAGCGCCAAAGGGGTGATGAAGGACATGGCCAGCTGATCAGAGGGGTCCATTGCGATCTGGTGGTACCTAGAGTACTCATCCAGAAACCAAAGGGCCTCATAGCCGGTGATGGAGTCGATGACCTGGTCAATCTGAGGAAGGGGGAACAGGTCTTTGGGGTAGGCTTTGTTGAGGCCGGTGTAGTCGACGCAGATTCTTCATTTCCCATTCTTCTACTTGACCAGGATAGGGTTGGCCAGCCAGTCGGGGTGCTAGACCTCTCTAATGAAGCCGGCGTCCAAGAGCCTAGCGAGCTCCTCACCAATTGCCTTGCACTTCTCCTCATCGAAGCGGTGGAGGCGCTGCTACACTGGCTCGGCACTGGCCTTGATGTTGAGGCAGTGCTTGGCAATCTCGTGGGGGATGCTGGGCATGTCGGAGGGCTTCCACATGAAGACATCAGCGTTGTCGCGTAGGAACTTTGGGAGGGCTGCTTCCATATCCGGGGACATTCCAGCACCGATATAGAGTCACTTCTCGGAATCTTGGGGGCAGATCTAGATCTTCTTGGTGTCATCGGCTGGGTGGAAGGCCGCTACCGTGTTCCCCTTCGAGCTCATCACCCGGCTGGCGCCGGATCCAGGCGAAGTCCACGGTGGCCGCGGCGAGGGCCGTGCCTTCCTGCTCGCAACGATATGCCTCGGCCACGGAGGTGGCCACAATAATGACCACCCGTAGGCCAGGAATCCTGAGCTTCAGGTACCCATAGTGCGGGACGGCCATGAACTTTGCGTAGCATGTGTTGGTATTTATTAACTTGTCACTTGTTTTAGTAGCCACCTATTAATTACCTACATCTCCTAACATTACTTTACTAGGTTGTCATCCCTWGTGATGGTGCYAGAGATGCTTGTTGGTACTGCCTAGCATCACTACTAGAATAATACTAAGTAGTTCTTTATCATCTTATGTGGCTAGAAAGAATATAAAGATATATGAATGAAAAGGAATCTGCAAGCGCACAGATAATTATACCATTGTAGCACTTCATCCGAGAGTATTCCAGGTATCGTTATTTATAATTTTACCACAGGGAAGGTCTAGCATGGACATGTATTGATAACTTATACTATTGATGGAGAAGTAAACCA
>PUID01032929.1:11203-23011 GCA_002993905.1 Miscanthus sacchariflorus | reverse complement strand
CTAGCTACACATTCTTGCAATTGCTTGTGTCAAGGTGAAAGCTATAAGTCCCACAATGCTAAGACTGATGGTGAAATTTGTAAGTACTAACATGTTCAATACAAGAGATAGTATTTGTTTGTATATAAGTCTTTGCAGGGTGTTACATAGTAGCAACTCCTGATCCAACACCTATTCCATGCTAAACCCGCATCTTTGCCGAGGACAGCAAAGGGGTAGCTTGGGGGAGCTTGTTGACTGTCACTAACACCCGTTTTGACCATGAACATTCCACCGAAAAGCATGATAAAGTGAGGTAAATCATCATCACATGTGAAGAATTTTGTTTATAATTCACCAAGTTTCACTTGTACTTGTAGACTTATTTGTATGTAGGAAATATAGCAAAAATAGGCCAAAATGGTGATAGGTATGGACACATGGAGCAAGTGGACGTGGCAGGAGGCCTTGGGCCCACATGGCAAGGCTGCCTGTCCCCATAAGGGCGTCGTCCAGCCCCCTAAGTGGCCATGCCATGCCACTAATCTATGGGAGCTGCTCCAGATCCAATGACAAGCATCCATTCAAGTCGGTTTGATCAACGGACAAGATTTGATACCGGTGGATTCGTGGCCACATTGTCATACATTTGGGAGGCTCCAACCACCTTCCAAACTGACATACTGCCAGAATTTTGATATGTGCCAGTCGTGTAACCACGATTGAGGAGCAACCAACACCGGAGGATCAAGAGGCGGTGGATCTAAGGGCCGGTCGGCACCCTCCTTGCACTGCCCGGTGCCCTAGGTGGCTAATCGACCTCCTAGCTACCTACAAGTACACCCCATGCCTCTCTATACTATAAATAGAGGGTGTGGAGCTCAGTGGAAAGACACCCCATTCATTTTCAAGCTCTCCAAGCTTCTCTTAGCTTTCTAGCTTAGCATTAGCAATAGAGTAGTAGTCTAGTAGTGGAGTAGAGCAATCGCAGAGCTTCTCTCGAAGTCCGGAAGAGTCTTCTGGGTCTAGTAAATCTCTTTTGTAATTCTTTCATTTAGCATTTGCTTTATTCAAAATTTATTCTAGTACTTTATTCTAGTATTATTACTTTGCTTTACTTAAGTACTTAGTCATTAGTGTTCATCATTAGTGAGCTTAGGTCCTTATTGTTTGGCATTAGTAGCATAGGTTATCTCTTGATTAGTAGCTATTTGTTAGTACTGGTCCCACTATCTAGTTAGGGTGCTTTGATCTCATTTCATCGGAGCTCGGATGGAAGTAGTAAGTTTATATATTAAGCGTGGTGCTTAGGCTATAGATTACCTATGGATACGGCTAGGCCTCCGGATAGATTGTGATAGGTGGTAAGTGGTGACAGCCTTGTCCATCCTCTGTATTCCACAATGATAGGTCTAGTTATTAAATCATAGGGCTCATGGCAGACCTTGCCTATTTCACTCTCCTAGAAGTATCAACATACACCTCTTTAGAGTTTTGAAAGCCTGAAGTCCCTTAGGATGGAACCCTTTGGTTGTTCCTACTCAATATACCCATGGTAGTGTAACGATGGAACTTGGTGATGATGTGGTTTAATGATGTTGATCACTCGTTTGGATATCATACCTTTTAATGCTAATATCTTTCATAATGAATTAATAGCATGTCATTAAGAAACACCATATGCTTTTCCACAAATGTACAAAAACCCAATAATATCCTTGCATCCACCAAATATCTATATGTTGGAATTAAGTCCTGCGAGTACGAAACGTACTCACGGTGCTGCTGTTAAGTTGTTTTGCAAGTGTTGTTGCTTTGGTGGATGTGAGGTAATACTCTATTCACCGCTGCATAGTAGACCTTGGATCAAGTGAATCCAAGATGAACTATGAGTTATCTCCGATAAGAGTTTTAGTGAACTGCCGAAGAGTTGAGCCTAGTGGGAGATTTTGTTGGCGATCCTTAACGACAACATTTTACCACCAACTAAGATCTAAAAGAGGAGGGAACTAAGCATGATTTACACATATATGTTATCACTTTGACCAATTACCACTTGTATTGGAAGATTATTATTTTTGAGGACATATAAACGAATATGGTGGAAAAGGTGACAAAATACGCTTTTCGATAAAGCGTAGAAGAGAAACAAGGAGAGAAGCCCACCTACCTTACACATCAGGACCAAACACCGGCGTAGCAATGGCCTAGTCCACCATAGGAACCGACCATGCAAAGACGGTGGCGAGGGGGGCCAGCCCTGGTGCAGCCACACCAGGGGTGCCCCCGCACCCCTGCCACCACCTCTTGGGTCCATTCAATTTTGGCGGTTGTATGGTGCCATGCAGGGGCAGTTTTGAGTAGTTTCCTAATTTATCCCTCACCAAACCAACCTCAATCATGTATAAGTAGAGGTGTAGATGCCCCCATTCAAGACATACCACACAAGAGCCTCTCTCCCTCCACTTGTTTCTCTTTACTATTTTTAGTTTTGTTTGGAGCAAGGCAAGAAGCTTCATTGGAGGGCTTGTACTTTGGAGTATTCTTTGTATGAATAATATGTAGATTTCTCTTATGTTCTTGTTCTCATTTTATCAATATAGTTATGTTTTGAAAATAGAGCAAAGTTCTTATGTTATTCATTTAGCATATGAAACTTTATGCTTAATCTTTCATACAACATACATGTTTAGACCAAGACCTAGATTGAGGTAGTGAGTTCTACTTTAAGATTAGTTTTGGCCATTATATTCTTGTGGGTTCGTCATCTATCCCCGTGGCGGATGCTCTAGTAAGAGGACTCCTGATAAAGATGGAAGTTCCTGGCCACCGCTAGAGTAGTAACCGATAGCATAGACGTGGTGTCTATGTTAGAAGTTACCTTCATTTGCCTCGTATCCTCCGGTTGAGGGGTTGGTAGTAGGTGGTGACATCCCCATCCATCCTTTGTAATCCCCCATGTTCGGATATGGCATAGAGCTGTAAACCGACATCGACTGGCAGACTAGTTGTAGCCCGATGCAAGCTATCTTAACTTAGGCTCTCTAGCCCTAGAAATTCATGTAATTGTATGATCATTTGCTCATCTTAGCATAGTTATACAAGATCAGCCTGCTCCAGCTTATGTTTATTCTTTCTTTTACCTTTATCCTTGAGATTGGCTTGACTGTGTGTGTCACACTATCCAAATTTTACCCTATCTTAACCCTGTTATGAATTTTGGTCTATTATGCAGTCATGTTATCTTGACCATATCCCTACTAGAGACTTTTACACCATGCCTTCCTTTGGGATTTATAAATGAATGATACCCGAATACTTTCGGGTGAAATGCTACAACGATATATCCGTGCACTTGCAGAATAGTTCTGCATGTGTTCAAAAATATCATCACGGCGTTTTTGGTACCATTGCAAGGAAACACAAATCCTAGTAGTGACGCTAAGAACTGCCAACAAGGCTCTCCCATGGATCATTGATGTGGCAAGGGGGTAAGGCCATTGGGCGATGCCACCTGGTGTCGGTCGATGTTGCAGTGTGGGCCCATGGCCCCTGCCACGTCCACTTGCCTCCCATGCACGCCTTTTTTCCATTTTTGTGAATTTTCCTGCATACAAATAATTTCTCCAAGTACAAGTGGAACTAGGTGAATTATAAACATAATATGGCACATGTGATGATGTTTTACCTTGGTTTTGGGTGGAATGTTGATGGTCAAAATGGGTGTTAGTGACCATCAACACACATGAGACACTTGGATTTCTACTGGTTTAGGCCACGATTGTGCATAAAACCCTAGTCCAGTTGGTGTTGTTGCTCTTCTTATATTCGTATGCTCGGTTAAAGGGGTTGTTGCTCCTAGCTACATAGTAGATGGGATGGAATGAGATGGATCCCGATCGCGAGGTCCCTACCCACCTTTAAATAGGTAGAGGGGGTAGGGTTACAATGAGAGTGATCGGCTTATAGATGGGTTTCCTAGTTTGTTACACGGAATGCACAATAGATTGATCCTACGCTATCGTCCAGATACGCCTATCTTCGAATATTCTCGACATGCCTTGGTCTTCACGTTGATCGACCTCCTCAGCCCTTGTGGGCCTCCTCCTTCGTGGATTCTAGCTTGATAGCCAGACATGTTCGAATATACGGGCAGTGTGGGTAGCCCTGGCCTATATATCTAATAGTAGCCCCCATAGGACTTAATGACAATCTAGTAGGTAGCTCATCCCTAGGGTATCATAGAGCCCCTGTAACTTCAAGTACTATGAGTAATAATGAGCCTCTTCTCGGGTATCGAGGTCTTTAAGCAGCGAGTTTCAATTTCCTCATGTGTTGAAGATTGGTGTGTGTTTTGCTCGGGTGCCGACATCCTTCCTTGGGTGCTGAGGAGTTTGTTCGGGTGGTAACACCACATGCTTGGAAACATTTCTCCTAGTGCATTGTGAACGCCTTGCTTGGGTGGTAACACCACTCTATTGAGTACTTTGGTCCTTGAAGTATTCAAACATTTTGTGCAGGCTTCAGTCAATGCGCGTCATTGAGTCCTGTTTAAAGAAAGGATTGACAAGATAGTTTAGCCTGTACCGCCTCAATTTTTTTTGTGCAACACTACTGCTCCTAGCCTGTCATCCTATACATTTAGCAAAATGGGGTGGAGTACTCCGTCCTAATTTTAGTTGTGGAGAGGAGGCAACAAAAGTAAAGGAGAAGCTACAACAACACTTTTTGTTACCTCGAGTCGACCCATCGTGGGCTATTTTTTTCCCTGAACCAAGTGCTTCATGCTTTCTTCGAGCCACGTCACCTGATGGGGCCTTGATCTTATGATGGCATCTTAGCTGAGGGTGCGAGGCAAAGCCTCACAGCCTAGAGGTCAAAATAGTAGTGTCCCTAACCGGGAAACACTGAGTGCGAATAATGAAAACATGAGCAGCCATTGGTAGTTGCGTATGTTACTCTTTGAGATGATACTGGGTAGAATGAGTGAGTGTCAGCTACCTAGTGATAGGAAGCCATAGGACTAAGCCTAACCATCATGGGCATGTCATAAAACTCTTTTTCCATAATCCAGAAGCTTGTACTTTGGTTACAAACCTTGGCCAACCATTGTTCTGGTTTCCTAGGGTCACACATCCGCCAAATATATGGTACTTCGAGCTCGCTCGGGTACTCAGGAGATTTACATGACACCTAGTGTCAAAGGTTTTAGGATCATACTGGTGACCCTCCCGAATATCCCCTGACTCAAAGTTGGCTAGGTCAGTCATAAATGAATTATTAACGCTTACACTAGCCGAAGAGGTGTGAACCGGGCAGAGATCTTGATCTGAGTATCAGATCGCTCGCCTGCATCGGTCCAGGTGATGGTTTTCCAAGTTTGGGCCACTAGGTCCCATTGCCGCCATGGTTACGCGGATGGGTTCCTCCTCAGTGAAGTCGGACCATCGGTTTTGGTGGCCCATCTCCCCACGTGTTTTTCTTGAAGGTGGCGCCTCTCAGAGATCATGGGGACGTGGCCTAGCCTTAACTCCTAGTTTTGCCCATGGAAGTTGCTGGAATTCAATCTGCCGTGCGCGTCCCATGCTTATAAAAACAGTGGAACAGAATGGGAATTAGTATGCCTGCATTGTAGCCTTTGCACACTCACCTTTCCTTGGTTGCTACCTCCTCCCCTCTTTCTCCTGATCTTTGATCGGCGCTCATGGCTGGAGAGAAGCGCCCAAGGGAGGAGTCAGAGGGAGTTCCAAGGTCCTCCACTCCTTCATGTGGATCTAATAGGATTTGGGTAGGTATGAATCTGTCCTCATATCTTGCTTGAAAGACATTAAGGGTTGTTTGGCATAGTGCTATCTTGACGACACGCTCCATGCCATGTCCTTCCACCGAAGGGGACGTCCCGTTGTTGTTGAAGCTGCCGGTGACTTGATCAGCACTGCCACCAGATCCCTCATCCTCTAACAATGTGGAATGGGGGACGATGGAGGAGATGTTCATATGGTGGTGCAACAGTTGGATGTGACCAGCCAAGCCCTCTGTGATGAATGTCGAGAGGTGGAGCGGTTGAGGGAGTGCCTCTCCACCATAGATATGGTGCTTGGCGTGGTAGACTAGGAAGCGACTATGGCCAAACCCACGGCGACGATGGCCCACACAGAGCTCACTGGTAAGTCAAACTTCGCCATCTTTTCATCTTGCTTGGAGCAGTCTGTGCCCTAACACACTTGATTTCACGTTCTTGCACTTGTCAGATATGCAGCGATAGTTGATCATCGCCTAGACCAAAGCGGTAGACCTATGTTAGGCCAACGAGGACCTGGCCTAGCAGTTGGCAGAGGTGGCCCGCCTTAGGGATGAGTTGGCGGCCTAGGTGCGTGGCTTTGCTGCCATGGCAAGGGTCAATAGCGGCCGATATGCAGCACTAGAATAGATGGCGACAGCCACCATTAGGATGGTGTTGTCACCGGGGCCAAGCTTCCATGAGTATCCATGGCCTCCCAAAGCAGATCAGGGAGGTGGCAGCGCATGGCGTTCGCAATGGGGCCACGGTGCCTCTTGCCATGGCCCATCTTCGCCTTTAGCCCAAGGTGGATCTACAAATTGTTGATACTTCTTAACGACGAGTGGATGGATTCCACAAGCACACAAAACTATCACGTAGCACTTCACTTGGTGAGTACCGAGTGTGGAATTTATATTTTCCCGAAGGAAGGCGAGAGGCTGATTTATATTTGATTGTTAGGATTGCTACAAGAAAAGCTTGATCTTATCCTAAGTGATTGAATGATAATGGTGGTTGTGAATGAATGAATGAGTATCTAATAAACAAGCAAAACTAGAGGTAGGATAGCTAGGTGGGAGAGTGCGCAATTTATCTTAAGTAACACAGGGTAAACAAATGACTAGGAGAAATGTGCTAGTACTGCGGGGCACAGCCTGCCTACCAACTAGGAGAGTTAAATAGACAAAGTCTACCACGAGCCCTATGATTTAATAACTAGACCTAATGTGGTGGAACACAGAGGATGGACAAGGCTATCACCACTTGCCAACTACCACAATCTATCCAAAGGCCTAGCCATATCCATAGGTAATTTATAGCCTAAGCACCACGCTTAATCTATAAACTCACTACTTCGATCCAAACTCCAATGAAATGAGATCGAAGCACCCTAACCAGATGGTGGAATTGGTACTAACGAAAGACTACTAAACAAAAGATAACCTATGATACTAATGCCAAGACACAAGCACCTAAGCTCACTAATGATGAAAAATAATGAACTAGAACTTGGACTAAGCAAAGCAATAATACTAAATAAAGTAAATGTGAAATGAAAGAATTACAAAGGAGCTATACTAGACCTAGAAGTCTCTTTCAGACTCCGAAGAAGCTCCGCTCTTGCTCTACTTCAACTACTAAATTACTACTCTAGAGTTACGCTAAGCTAGAGAGCTTGGAGAAACTTGCAAAGCTCGGAAATGAATGGGGCACTTCTCCACCAAGCACCACTACCCCTTTTATAGTGCGGAGATGCAGTGGAGGTACTTATAGGGAGCCAATTGAGGTCGGTTGCCCCAGATGGCATCGAGCGGTGCCTAGGGGCGTCGACCGACCCTTGGTTCCACCGCCTTTGCATCCAATGGTGATGGATGACTCCCCAATGGTGGTTGCCTAGTAGGTATGTTGGTTATTTGTGTAGGAAGTCAATTCCAAGGTTGGTTGGAGGCCTCAGTCTACGACGGTGGACCCATGGATCCAAGGCCACTCCATCTTGGTCTTTGATGCAAACCGGCATAGGATCGGTGGTGGAGAAGCCTTGGAGGACCTCTCCCATGGTTCAATGACATGACAGGGGTGCATGGGTCATCAAGTGGCGCCTAGGTGGCGCCGATCGAAGTGGCATGTGGGGCCATGGCTCCCCTGCCATGTCCACTTGCCTCCTATGTGTGTATTTTTCATCATTTTTGCCAAAATTCCTGCATACAAATATTTTTCCATGTACAAGTGGAACTAGGTGAATTATAAACAAAACTCAACACAAATGATGATGATTTACCTCACTCTATCATGCTTTTGGGTGAAATGTTGATGGTTAAAACGAGTGTTAGTGACCATCAACACACACGGTGGAGCCTGGGTTCCCCACGAAGATGGAGATACCCGATGACGTCAATGTCGGGCACCTGATCATGGACTTCAGCACCGTTGCCAACGCTGTCATGGCGGTAGTCAGCGTGGAGCAGGTCATCGAAGATACCCCTCGCTGGGGGTGACTTTTGGCCTGTTCTCTTGTAAAAAAGAAAGTTGTGAATAAAATTTAATTTTGCAAATTGATGAATCTCTGCAAATCTCCTCGTGTATGATTGTGCACAATGGTATCCCCGAACACTTGGATAGGTTAGCATAACATATCCTAGTGTTGAGACTCACTGAATCTTGATCCATGCTAAGTTGTGTGCAATCCCCAATCGAGTCTTCGCCACTATGGGGTTATGCTTAATTGGGTCACAAGTTTTGTGTCTCACGCATAGCCCCCGAGTATCTTGACTCTTGACTGAAGCCAAGTACATTATCCTTTCATAGGATCGGTCCTTATCTGACTATGATTGGGCTAGTGTTGCCACGTTCAGGAGATTATCTGGTCGGTTAGTGTGTCTGCACCAGCAAAATAAGTCTTAGGATAAGTTTCATAGCCCTCAAATGCCTTGTTATGTTAGTATAATAACATTTCAAGGTATTGAGAGAGGGAAATTCTTTGCTAAGAACATTGCATAGAATGACAACTTAGCCTCGAGTGGTCTAAGGAGGTAGTCTTTGGGTCTCAGGGGCACAATACTTTTATTCATAGCAACCTAAGATATTCATAACATAACTAAAAAGGAGGAGATAAGAATTGGGTGTGCTAATGATGTAGCTAAATCTCACTTGTTGTGCTACACCCTTAAAATGCTTAGGCCAGGCCAAGCTTTATTGCGGCAGGTGTTGCCAATGCTTTAGGTCTTGGCCTTGGAGCTACCATCCATGGTTGGGTCACCCCACTTTTTCTTCTAGATTTGCTTCCTCATGTGCCTCCTAGGGCACTGGGGTCGCCGATGAGGCTGAAGCCAAAGGGAAGGTGGGCAACACGCTAGCCGGGGTGACCAGCATAGCATGGTGCTCTGGGGACAAGAGCGCACATTGAGAGGTTCTCGAGCTCATCTTGCGCTTGATCCCATCATCGGGCCTTGGCTTCATCGAAAATGAGAGTGCGCTCGGCTTGCTCGATGACTTGCCTTTCACATTGATAGCATCCTTGAAGTTGCCAGCTATGGTAATAACATCGCATGGCCCTAGCATCTTTAGCTTAAGGTAGGCATAGCTAGGGACTGCCATGAACTTGGCATTGCATGGCCTCCCGATGATATCATTGTAAAGACCATCAAAGTCAATGACCTCAAAGGAGAGTGTATCCTTGTGGCAGTATACCTAGTCACTAAACTTGACTGAGAGTGTGATTGTGCCAAGTGGCATAACTTGGCATCCAGGGACGATCCCGTGGAATAGAAAGTGCGAGGGGCATAGGTTGCCTGCCCTAATGTTGAGCTTTTTGAAAGCATCCTTATAAAGGATTATTATGCTGCTGCCTCCATCCATCAAGACCCATGTCATCCTCACGCCTTCCACCACCACGCTAACCACTAGGGGAAACTGACCTACCTTGATGACATGATCTAGGTTGTCGTCCTTGTCAAAGGTGATCAGGCGCTCTGACCACTTCAAATAGAAGGGGACTGTGGGGGCAGCAGCATAGATTTGACAATGCGTTACCTTCTGATGACGATGATCCTTGTAGGATTTCAGGCCGCCAAACATGATCATGATGTCCTAGACATTGGCATAGTTGCTTAATCCTCATCATCGTCACCCTTCTTGCCTTTGTTGGGGGAGTTGCCCTTCGGTGCCTCCTCACCACCTTGCTGAGCGATATGCTGCTTATACGTGTGGTAATCCTTGGCCAGATGGTTCACCAGGAAAACATGCTTCTGGCATGGCTTGTTTATGATCTCATCGAACTTGCCACGGTTTCCATAGCCTTGCTTCTCCTTGTTGCAGCCTCGCTTTTCGGTGTTGGCCTACAAACTCTCCCCTATGCTTGCGGTCCTTCCTTGTAAATGAAGATTGGTCTATCTTGTCGGCAAGGTGCGACTTGTATTTGCCATTATTGGCATTGAGACATTCTTTACCATCGACATGCTCGTGGGCTAGGTCAAACATATATCGGATACTAATGTTCTTCTTTCGTTTGATGTCCGAATGAGGGCCTCATTCTTCACGCCTATTATGAAGGCGTTGACGATATTGGAGTCAGGGACTTCTTGAAGCTGATTCTTGCACTGCATGAAGCACTTTATGTAATCACATAGGCTTTCATATGCCTCGCATTTGCATCCCATGAGGTGCCGGCTTAGTGTAAGCCCCCTCAAAGTGGTTACAGAACTCTCGTTCGAGGTCAGCCCATCAATTGATGGTGGCTTCTCGAAGATTGTTCGGCTAGGTTCTGGCCAAATCCGTGAGGTAGATGGGGAGGTACTGAATCATGAAGTGAGGATCCAACACAGATGTAGCCTTCGTGGCGAGAAAATAGTTGATTAGTTAGATCTTTGGATCTGTTTCGCCATTATATTTGTTGATGCATGGGGCATGAAACTTCAGGAGTGTCAGAGCCAATCGAATCTGATGCCTGAATGAAGGTCCAACTAGGTCATAGAAGTCGTCCAAAGCAGCGAGCGACATAGGTTCCTAAAGGTTCCTCATGTTTTTGCAGTCTTGAGGGGCAACACACTCGTCATCGAAGTGGTAACCGTTCCCGACGTTACTGCCACATCCACCACCTCCATCGCCTCTGTCGTTTGCGCCACGCCCACCACCATTACCTCCATAGCCACTGCCCCCTCGTCCATCACCATTGCCTAGTTGTTGAGCATGGATCTAGCAGTGTTTGGGAGGCTGGCATGCAGATCTATTGACTTGGGGCGGTCGTTGAGCCCCCGAGTATCAGGACGCTTGGCTACACATGGCAGATGCATGGCTAGGTGTCGGAATGCGATCGGTTGTGCCCGCCATTAGCTCTTGGATCCTTTGGATCGCCTAGCATCCTTCTTCAATAGATGGCTACGGCATGGCTGCTGCCTCTTGCATAGCTTCGGCAACGTTCTGCTGATGGCAAGAAAATGACGGGGCTGCCTATAGGATGTTGTTGTGAACCTAACGGCCGCGGGCCACATTTTGCTCCTGAAGTTGACGTTAGAGTTTCTGGTTCTCCTCTACCAACACATCATGGTGGTTGAGTAGGTGATCCCTGTTGATATTTCTTAACGACTATTGGAGGATTCTGCAAGTGCACAGAACTATCGTGTAGCACTTCACTCGGTGTGTACCGAGTGTCGAATTTATATTTTTTCCCGCAGGAAGGCAGAAGGCTAGAATTTATATCAGACTAGGATTTGTTAAAGGTAGGTCTTAAGTTGATCCTAGGTAGGTGAAAGATAGAGAAGGATGGGTGGGAACTACCTAAACTAACTATGAAATACATGCTAACCAAAGATAGCTAGGTGGGAGAGCGAGCGATTTATCTTTCTAGTAACTAAGGATAAACAAATAACTAGGAGAAATGCGATAGTACTTTGGGGCACAGCCCGCCTACCAACTAGGAGAGTTAAATAGACAAGGTCTGCCACGAGCCCTATGATTTAACAACTAGACCAATTATGGTGGAATTAGAGGATGGACAAGGCTGTCACCAGTTGCCACCTACCACAATCTATCCGGAGGCCTAGCCGTATCCA
>PUID01032927.1:14641-52435 GCA_002993905.1 Miscanthus sacchariflorus | reverse complement strand
GCCGGTTAGCAACGAACCGACAGTGTTGTCTTGCAAAACACTACCGGTTATCAACAAACCGACAGTGTTGCCTTGCAAAATACTACCGGCATGAGCCATGAACCGACAGTGTTGTCTTGTTCAACACTGCCGGCTTGAGCCATCAACCGACAGTGTTGTCTAGATCAACACTACCGGCTTGAGCCATAAACCGACAGTGTAGGCTTGCTCAACACTGTTGGCTTGAGCCAAGAACCGACACTCTTGAAGCAACCATCACTATCGGTTCGGACTACAAACCAACAGTGTTGTTCAACTAGACATTGTCGGGTAGAGCCAGAAACCGACACTGTTTCTTACAGATCAATGTCGGGTTTTAAGAACCGATAGTGATGTCAACCCCTCATCACTGTCGGTATGCCACTGTCGGTTCAAAATCAGGCAGTGAAGGGGGTTTTTGAACCGACAGTGATGTCCAGATCTAGGATAGTGAGAGGCCAGACGGCCTTAGCAACCCACAACCAGAGGCAAGTGATCCGACCAGCTTAGCTAGTATTGATTTTCCAATTGTAATGTAGTAATCATATCTAGAATGTTTAGTCGCAGGACCGAGCAGCATACTTCTCCACCGTACCGAACAGCACCTGGCCGACCGCTATGGACACACAGCCGACCAGGGACCGGCAAGCAGGAAGCCTGACTCTCGATGACAGCGAGTCATCCGAGTCGGTCAGTGAAGAAGAGGAGGTCGCGCCCAAGCGCAAGCAAGCAAAGGGTGGCAAGCAGGCGATTCATAAAGAGCCAGCGAAGAAGAAAAGGAAGGCAGCTGCAATGCCGCCCTGCATGCAAGGCGGGGTGAAGTTCAAGGAGCCCACCACATGTCCGAGTGGCTGAAAGTATGTTGCCTCAGTAACTTGTTTGGTTGAGGAGGAGGAAATGCTCCAGCAAAGAGCAGCACGCATGGTGCCCCCAGTCCAACCACCAGAGCATCGAGCAGAGCTTGTGATGAAGTCCCCAAGCCTACTAAGGAAGCTCCAGAGACCATAGGGGCTAGCCGACCACCCCTACGCTTCGTGAAGATGGCAGCACCATCAGTAGGACAAGGGAACTCGGGCAGGCCGCGCTGATTCAAAACCACCGTCCAGCGATCAAACAAGTAAGTACAACACTTATAGATCATGCCAATCATTGTTAAATTTGAAGTTATTGACTAACGACCACCTTGTCGCAGCGAGGCCTCAATCGAGAGATTACGCCCAGTCAGTGCCAAAGACTCACGGCGTGAAATGGAGCAGCCTGCTCTGGATGTTGGCACTAGAAACATCGGCAGAGATCGGCCAGAGGAAGAGCCGAGTGCATCTATAGACACAGCTACCCCCAGGCCAATGAATGAAGGTGAGGCGCACGGTCCGACCACCGGCGCTGAGCCAATGGCGAGTCCCCAAGTATCACCGGTGGTGGCTGTTGTAGGCATGCCGAGCAGACCGCCCCATAAGGAGAAGCAGGAGCCCTTGAGGGAAATTACCAAGGAAATCGAAGAGATCGAGCGGGAGCCGTGATGCCCTTGGGAAGCCCCTCCTCGGTTGGTGAAAACATTTTTAGTCTGAGGAGACGTGCTGGAGGTTGTTGAAGAGGATGAAGCCACCGAGCAAATGAGGAAACTTCATGCCATCCTCGCATCAACGTTGACCCAAATACAGGTAAGCCAAGGCATATTGTTGCTTTGTGTCATGAAGAATCTCCCGTAACTGATATTACTATAGGAGCTAATGAAAACATCCGAGCACCACGCTCGACTAATGGAGCAGGCAACCCTAGCCCTTTTGGAGAACAAGAGGCTGTAGGAGTCGGTTGAAGCGCTCGAAAAGAGACTGGCTGGGGCTCACACTGACAATGAAAAGCTATAATTGCGCATGGCAGAGCTGGAATCCGACAACTGGTCACTGACCGAGCAGCTCCGCTCAGCTACCAATCAAAAAAATGGTAAGACCTTAGGCCTCATGACATAATACCTTGTGGAGTCATGCTGACACCATGCATGAATGTAACCCCTATTGATACAAAGCAAGATACAGAGCTCTTCCTATCGCGTGAGGCAACGGCAAAACTTCAGAAGGAGAGGGATGAAGGGCGCACAGCCAAGAAAAAGATCACCGAAGAACTCCAGTGTACGTGCTTGTGATAATAATGCAACTTTTGGAGTGATGATCATGTTTAACACACCGTGTTGATATTTGCAGTGATCCGCACAAACTCCCAAGTGCAGTTCCAAGGCCTCCAGTCACGGCTAAAGGTCAAACAGGACAAGATGGGCGCCATAGCGACGAGAATAAAACCCATACTAGACCACATTGATCCCAAGCCACTAGAGCCTCAGGTGTACACCTTCAGAGAAGGTCATCCCGAGCTGACGCGTTCATGGAGAGGTGCAAAGGGGCCATGACTTGCTTCAAAGAGTACACCCGCGATGTGGCCTGCTCTGCCGCAGGGCACACCTTGGCGGTAGTGCGATCACTCTACCCCTCAGTAGAGCTAGAGGCAATCGATGGAGGTTTCACCTAGGGGACATCGAAAACGTAGATTGAAAAGCTTGAAGAAGAAGCGATGGAGTCGGTGACCAAATTGGCCGATGACCTTAATCTATTCGGCAACGAAAACAATGAAGGGGATAGCATAATTTTTTTTGCAAAATCTATACTTTGCCGAGCAGATGTGTATATAAACATTATGTTTTCTTTTCATATTATAGCATATTTAAAATATGGATAGAGCCATGACAGTTAGTCCTTTATCATGTCACCAGCCCTAGCTAGCCCGTATCCCATGGCACAGAGCACTGATTCTCGTACACGCTTAAGGACACAAGCATCGCCAAGGAGTCGCTGCCGACCGCCCATGACATAGAGCGCTACTGCCCATGCACGTTTAGGGACGAAATCAAGAACAGGACCACTTCTGGATAACATAAATGAGAACGTGTCTAGTTGGCAGTATAATGGCGAACAACATGGAGCATCTTAAAGATGTTAAACATGAATAATAAATGGCAAAACGGTGAGAAGAACGCTTTATTGAATACTCATATATAAAAGGGTACATATCTTTAGTCGGGCCATTTCAAGGATAGAAATGCGTGAGGTCATGAATTGGGGATGCCCAGTCCTTCGACGTTGCATAGCCTATATGACCCTGGTCGGGTTACTACCTTGACAATATAGGGACCCTCCCAAGGCGATGAAAGCTTATGCATCCCATCGGTCTTCTGCTTCTTGCAGAGTACTAGATCACCGACCGTAAAGGAGTGTTCCCCAGCAATATCAAAGTCAAAATCAAAATCTTTACATCAATTGCTTCCCCGACAACAGTGCCAGAAAGCTTGTTGGTATTTGTTAACTCAAATAGATAAATCCGCAAGTGCACGGATACCATTGTAGCTTTCACCCAGGAGTATTCTAGGGTAATGTATTGATCCTCAGGGAAGCAATGGTTAAAGAAGTTGATAGTTAACCATCATGTACCTACTAACTAGTATACCAACTAGACTAATATGGGGGTAAATGATATGATAGGAGTGATCTGCCCGGATGCTTCTCCTCCTTCTCATAGAGCCTCTTCTTGAGGGCATCTAATATCTTGCCGTTAGCCCGTTCGACCTGGTCATTTGCTCTAGGGTGGGCAACTGAGACATATTTGATAGAGATGCACCTGTCTTCACAAAAATCCCAAAAAGCGCTACCGGTGAACATAGATCCCAAGTCTATGATAATACTGTTCGGTAGACTAAACCTATGAACTATGTCTTCAAATAGCTCTGCTGCCTTCTTTGCTGTAGCCGTGACAAGGGGCTTGTGCTCAATCCACATAGAAAATTTGTCAATGGCAACAAAAACGTATTTGAATCCTCCTAGGGCAGCTTTAAAAGGCCCAATCATATCCAGTACCCAGCATGCGAATGGCCAAGAGGCTGGGATCGTCTACAAGGCTGGTGCTGGAACCTAGATCTGCTTGGTGAAAAATTGGCACCCTTCGAACCGACGAACTAATGCTTCTACATCGGCAACTGCAGAGGGCCAGTAGAAACCTGCTCGGAAAGCCTTGTCGACCAAATTCCTGCTGGCTGCATGGTTACCACATGATCCGGCATGTATCTCAAGGAGCAACTTCTCACCTTCTTCCAGGGAGATGCACTTCTATAGCAATTCCCCTTCGCATTCTTACGCATCAGCTTACCATCAACCAAGACATAGTGCTTACTTCCATCACATTCTTATCGATCGGCACCTCTACAGTAGTGAGGTACCTGATAAATTGGTCTCTCCAATCGCTGCTGGGCACAGGAACTGCTAGGACTAACTACTCGACTGGGGGCTCTTCCTCAACTTCCTGCCCCTGCTTGATTAATGGTGTCCTGAGGTCCTGGACGAAAACTCTAGCTGGAACTTGAGCTCTGGTCAACCCTATCTTATATAGTTGGTCGGCTGCCTCTCTCTCATCACGAACAACATGATGAAACTCAAGACCATAGAATTTTCCTTCATTCTTCCTAATTTTAGCTCAATAAGCATCCATCTTCTCACTAGTACAAGACCAGTCCTTATTATCCTAGTTAATGACTAGTGTAGAATCGCCATACACCATTAGATGTTTAACGCCAAGGGAAATGGCAATGTGGAGACCATGAAGCGCTACCTCGTACTCAGCAGCATTATTGGAGGCCGAGAAATGAATCTATAAGACATAGTAACAAATAACACGCCCATCTCGGCACCATCGATGTTGAGCGCTCCATCGAAGTACATTGTCCAGTGCTCAAGACGATCATCCAGGATATGTTCTTGCATCTCTATCCACTCGGCGATGAAGTCAGCACGCACCTATGACATTATAGTCCATTGGCTCCTGAACTCGATGGAGTACGTGTCGAGCTCTACCACCCATTTAATGATGTGGCCATTGGCTTCCTTGTTGCAGAGAATGTCTCCCAATGGATATTCGGTAACCACGGCGATATTGTACGTCTTGAAGTAGTGGCGGAGCTTCCTAGACGTGATCAAAATTGCATACAAGAGCTTCTAGACCTATGGGTACTAAGTCTTAGACTCGTTCAGGACCTCGCTGATAAAGTAGACTGGGCACTGAACCTTTTATGCATGTCCAGCCTCCTCACGTTCGACGACGATAGCCATGCTAACGACATAGGTGGTTGCCACAATATAGATTAGTAATGTCTCAGCGGGATGTGGTGCCATCATGATCAGAGGCGTTGTTAAGAAAAGCTTTAGCTTGGCAACAGCCTGGTCAGCCTCGAGTGTCCAGTTGAAACGCTCTTTGGCTTTAAGCAACTTGAAGAAAGGGAGACCTTTTTCACCCACACGTGATATGAAACGACTTAAAGCTACCATACACCCCGTTAGCTTCTGGACATCCTTGACACAGGTCAGCTGCTTCATGTTGATGATTGCCGATACCTTTTTAGGATTAGATTCGATGCCACGGTAGCTAACAACATAGCCTAAGAGAATACCAGACAGGACACCGAAAATGCACTTAGTGGGATTCAATTTCCATCGATACTTTCTTAGGCTCTTGAATGTCTCCTCGAGGTCAGCGATGAGGTCACCGGTAGTCTTAGACTTAACCACTACATTGTTGACATAAGCCTTGACATTGCACCCTATCTATTTAGCATGGCAACACTGGATGGCCCTTTGGTAAGTAGCACCGACATTTTTGAGACCAAAGGACATAGTGGTGTAACAATAAGCACCAAAGGGTGTGATAAAAGAAGTCTTAATCTGGTCATCCTCCTTTAAGGAGATCTGATGATAACCAAAGTAACAATCTAAGAAGCACAGGAGTTCACAACTGGTGGTGGAGTCAACGACCTCGTCTATACGAGGTAGGTCGAAAGGGTCTTCAGGGCAGTGTTTGTTGAGATCGGTGTAATCAACGCACATCCTCCATTCTTTATTCTTCTTTTGTACAAGGTCTGGATTAGCCAGCCACTCAGGATGATACACCTCTTTGATAAAACCGGCTACTAAGAGCCATGTTATTTCTACCCTAATAGCCTCCTTATCCTGCACAAATCGTTGGAGCTTCTGCTTGATTTGCTTGGCGGTCGGCGAGACATTTAAGGAGTGCTCGATCAACTCCCGCAGCACCCTAGGCATGTCTGCTGGTTTCCATGCAAACATGTCTATGTTGGCGTGTAGGAAGCTGACAAGTGCACTTTCCTATTTGGGGTCGAGGTTGGCCCCGATCCTGGCGGTCTTATTCTTGTCCCCCGTACCGAGGTCCACCTCCTTAGTTTCCTTAGCCTTCGTAGTTGCGTTGCTCGAGGTGCTTCAACTGTCGAAATGTCCTACTCCTCCACTGGTACCTCCTTGGACTTAGCGAGATAGGAGTCCATGCATGCAAAAAGATCAAGCACCTCAGCAAGTGCAAGGCTCTCTCTCATAAGCATAAGCAACGGCGATGTTGGCACGTAGGCTCAAGACTCCTCGCTCCACCGGCATCTTCATGACCAAGTACACGTACTGCGGTATGGCCATGAACTTGGCTAGAGCTGGTCGACTGAGGATGGCATGGTAGGCGGTGTCGAAGTCGGCCACCATGAAGTTAATGTACTCAGTACAAAAATTATCGATGGTGCCAAACTGGACTGGTAATGTGATCTTGCCCAAAGGCCGAGATGCTCTTATAGGTACTATCCCCCAGAAAGGAGTCAACAGGGGTCAGATCTCTCTTGGAGAGGCCTAAATCAATTAGGGCTCTGGTAAAGAGTATGTTGAGGGTGCTCCCACCATCGATGTGGACCATCTTGAACCACACCTTTTGGATGATAGTGTCCAGAACGAGAGGGAACCACCCCAGATAGGGAATGTCGGACCACTGGTTAGCCCTGCTGAAGGTGATAGGGCACTCCGACCAGTTTAGGTACCTAGGATCGGTGATGGTATCATTATTGGTGAATGATAGGACCTAGCGAGCAGTAAGCTTCTGCTTTCACTTGTTCTTAGAGGCAACAGCTCCTCCGAAGATCATCCCGACGGTCTTGCTCAAATCTTGGAAGTTGGTCTTGTTTGCGTCCTTGGGGCGCTCAGGATCCTTGTGGCCATCATCTTTGCGGTCGTCACTCTTCTTGGCCCTCTTATTTTCCTCATTATGGTAGGCCTTTGCTAAGCCGTAGAACTGCCACATTGTATGCTTGCTATTCTTGTGTATGAGGCATGGACCATCAAGGAGCTTTTCGTAGTCGTCATCATAGTTGCCCTTAGCGCGTGGTTGCTCAACCAAGGCGATGATGTTATCCAGTCAGCGATGACAAAACTACTCGGCCCACGATCCCTCTGGCCTGTCATTATAATGGCGATCACGATCATCATCGCGCCATTCTTTACGGCGATCATCATTGCGACATGGCTGGTGGTTGGACCGATAAGTCTGGGCGACGTCATCCTTGTGGTGCTGGTTAGCTTCTTCAGCATCGGCATATCAATTGGTTGTTTGCAATAGCTCACAAATTGTACACGGCGTCTTCCGATTGACCTTAGGTCGAAGCTCGAGGTGGTGATAAAGACCCCGAATGAAAGCAGAGATGACCTCACCATCACTGATGTTGGGGATGGAGTTTCTCATTTCTGAGAAACGCCTGATGTAGACGTGGAGAGGTCACCGGTTCTCTAATAAAGCTTCTCCACATGCTTCATGCCTGGTCGGACACACGTTGCCATGTAGTTTTCAATGAACACTCCCTTGAGATCATCCTAGGAGCCAATGGAGTCTGGCCAAAGACTGGTGAGCCAATTCTTGGCTAAAGGAGCAAGCATAATAGGCAAATAATTTGCCATTACATCGTAGTCTCCCCTGGCAGCGCGCACGGCGATGGCATAAAGCTACAACCACTGCTCAGGGTTGACTTTGCCATCATAAGGTTTGACCCCAAAGATCTTGAATCCATCGGGCCACTGAACAGCCCGTAGTCTCACAGTGAAGGGGCAAGGTCCCTCGGGGTTGCCCACAATGTTGACGAGAGCATCGGTGGCATTGCTGAACTCATCATCATATTGTTGTCGGTGAATGGCCTCTTGCTCATGGTGTTCATTGCGCTACCTCTCGATGCGGTTACGCACATCATGGTGGGCGTTGAGGACATTGCGAACATCGCCGATAGGCTAATCAACTTCCAGGTTGGCATTGCCAGCATTTGGCTGTTGGAGTGGTCAGTTCTCGGCTCCACGCTGGCCTTGTTGGTTCTTGGCCCCTGGCTAGCCAGGGTTGATGGGGTAGTTTCCTCTAGACCCGATCATGTGGTACTAGCCACCCCCCTGGTGACAAGTGAGAGAGACATGACTTCCCCCTACTTGTTGGGACCGGGATGGATGTCGGCCCATGGAACGGTGGTGATTCAACGCCGTGGAGTGGGAGGGAGCTTGGTCGTTGTGGAGCTCATTGACTTGAACTTGGGTAGCTCGCAGCAGCGCTCTAACCTTGATGATCTCTGGCATTTGTTGGAGTTTGTCCAACTCGTGAGCAGCCATAGCTAGATTAGCGCTCGGCGTCTGCTCGACGTCCTGGTTGCCAACGTGGAAAAATTCTTGATCAAGATTTTGAACAAAAGGACATGGATTACCTCCCACATTGGCTAGGTTCCTGCCAGCAGCGTTGGCATCATCTGCTTCTTCTTGATAGCGTCAAGCGTGATTGGCGTTCCTGCCTTCATGAGCTCCATGCTGGGCACTGGTCTCCCCGTCCTGAGCCACGCTGTCGTGGCTAACCATAAACAACTCTCCACCAAAGCACCTAGGGATGGTGGAGTAGCTGACGACGGTGCTGGTGGAGCCCTCTGAATTTGACCCTAGATTTTCTTCTAGGATCGTGAGCAGGGAGTCCTCCTAGAGTGGTTGGATTTGCACCATATTGACTATTGGTGCCACCTGATCGGCCTTGGGCAGATCAAATCCGAGGAGGTCATAGTCACGTGGGATCTTGTCGGCGAGGTGATCTTGCATGGAGTTTTGATAAGTGGTGGCCACATTGGTTAGTCTTATGGGATGGGCCTCCACGACATCATCTGCTGGGGCTTGCCGATCAGCCTTAGGCAGATCAGATCTAGAGAGTGGTCGGCAACGGACCGTGCGCCCCTCTAGAGTCACTGTGATCTCCAAGTCTTCATCTTGCCACCTTGGACAGCGTGTGGAGCGCTTGGCGGTGACCGCCTGGTGGTGCTAGAGATGCAAAAAATCATCACCTTTGGAAGATCGGTCTAAGACCGACTCCACAAGGGACAAGTAGTTGGCTAAGCCCCTGCCGACCTGATTAATAGCGATGATCAGATTGTCTTCTTCAACGGGCTTCCTTGGCCAATGAGGCAACGGTAGTCGAGCTCTTGGAGAGGAAGATGACCCCATAATAGATTCCGAGATCAGATCTGCTGGCACAGATGTCGGTGTGATCAGCACAGGATTGACCTACACCACCTCCACTATCTCTGCTTCACTATCGAAATTGATTACCCAAGAGATGGATCCGACCGTGAAAAATGGCCTGGTCAGGGAGAGAACGGAGAGCTTGGAATGTGAACCATCTAGTTTGCCATCAGAATCAGCACGCACACCCCTACCTAGCGCGCCAACTATCGATGAGATGTCATCGATAGTCCTTCGAGGGGTATACCCATGATGGTAGATTGTACGATAGAGGTGTGCGTGATCAGGAACTAGATGGCAACAAAAACACAAGATTTAGACAGGATTAGACCATCAATACGACGTAAAACCCTACATCCTATGTTCTGTTGGTTTGTATTGATTGTATGCGGTGAATTATTGAGAGATATGATTTTGTGGGGGTCCCCTAACTGCCTTATATAGTCTGGGGGGTAGGGTTACAAGTCGGTTAGATCTAAATCTAATCGGTTACATGATAGCCATTATAAGGAATACGACGTCTTGCATATCCGATCAGATCTCTATCTATCTTCAAGATTCCTTCCTGAAACCTTGCGGTGCACACCGAGCAATGCCTTGCACTGCACGCCTTGATCTTGTGGGCTGGCCTATCCCAGATGATGCGACCCATGTCTTGTGCTATGGGTACCTAGGGTTATACCCCTCACAGTGCGCTTTGCAAGAAAGTGCACATCATTAGAAGAAGGCTTGTGGACCCTACACCTATTTTAGTTACAAACAACTCTAGGCTCGGAGGCTACGCTAATTGAGTGCACTTGAACAGTCCACATCAATGACTCTTGAAGAGTTCAAGAGTACTTTATGGCTTCTCTCAAGAAGGCTACTCGGATGTTGCTTGGATCTACTCGGCCAATTCTAAAAGATTCAAGATGACTTCACCGCTCAACCATGAAGAACTCAGGGGCTTGACGGACCAGGATCCTAGGGGTTCCCCATAGAGCCACCTGCTTGACTAGGTGATGGGCTAACCTATGGTCTACTAGAGGACCTGAGGCAAGGTGGCATGTACTCCAAGACATGAAGGACTAACCTAGTCGGGATATGGAAAGACTATCTTTGTACTCAAATTAGCACTCTTCTATTGTAACCGACTAGGACATGACATGTGCGTGTACTCTCTGGACTACATAAGCAGAGCCAGGGGCACCCCCTTGTAATCATCTAATACACAACAATCCAATACAAGGCAACACGCCTAACTGGACATAGGGTATTTCGCTATTTAGAGTCCTGAACCAGTATAAATTGTTGTCTTTGCGTTCACCATCGAGGCTTCCTTACGCCAAAGTCCCCAAAATAGCATTCTGGGTAACCCTATAACAAGTTGCCGGTCCTTAGACATCGACAATACCCTAGTCAACTACACCTGCTCGCTGTCAAGTGATTACACAACCTCCAAAAAGCAATACCAACATCCTTGCCCTAAACGACAAAACCTACTTCCATTATCGTGAACCAGGGGACTACATCTCTAGTTGCCCTTATAAAGCCAAAGGAGTTGCACCAGCAGCTTCTGTCAGGAGCTCCCGCCCTATAGCCCCTAGAGTCGGGCATACTAGCCCACAGGCCTTCGGCCAACAATAAAGGAAGCCCATCCAATCCTACACCCAAGGGTGACTTAACCACCTAGAACTGAAGAAGCCCAAGCCACACTAGACGTTGTGCTTGGTAAGTTTCCAATCAACTCCACTCCTGCAACTATATTATTTGATTCTGAAGCATGGCATACCTTCATATCCACAAAATTTGTTAAAGAAAACCACTTACCCACCATCCATTTAGAAAACCCCATTCTAGCAAAAACACCCAGAGCCAAAATACCCTATCAACTCCAAAGTCCAGAAGTCAAAATTATTTTAAGTGGGATAGAATTTACAGCCAACCCAATAGTATTAAACTCTAGAGGGATATATTTGATACTTGGCATGGATTGGTTCAAGAAGCATAAGGGACAAATTGACTGTGAAAAAGGAAAGAACACCTTGACAAATTTAGATGGGAGAATTATAGAATGTCAAACCCAGACAAAACACACAGCACCAATGATTTATGACACGAAAGTCACCTCTTCAGATCAAGTGCCTATAGTAAGAGAATTCCCAGATGTGTTTCCTGAAGAATTACTAGGATTGCCATTAGATAGAGATGTAGAATTTATCATAGACCTTATTCTTGGTACAACACCAATAGCAAAAAGACCCTATAGAATGCCAGTAAATGCGTTATCAGAACTGAAAAAGTAACTCAAGGAATTATTAGCAAAGGAGTTCATTATACCAAGCTCATCACCATGGGGATTTCCCATCTTATTCGTTAAGAAGAAAGAAGGAACTCTTAGAATGTGCATAGATTATAGATCCTTAAATGATGTAACCATCAAGAAGAAGTATCCCCTGCCCAGAATAGATGACCTATTTTGGTCAGTTAAAGGCAGCAAAGTACTTCTCTAAGATAGACTCAAGGTCCAGGTACTATCAGCTAAAGGTCCATTGGGATGATATTCCTAAGACAACATTTGTCACAATATATGGCCAATATGAGTATACAGTTATACCCTTTCAAATAACAAATGCCCTAGCATATTTTATGAACATGATGAACAAAGTGTTCATCAAAGAATTAGATAAGTTTGTTGTGGTCTTTCTTGATGACATCTTGATCTACTCTAAGACCGTCGAAGAGCATGAGAGACACCTAAGATTGGTAATGGAAGACTAACAGCTCATAAGTTGTATGCCAAATTCAGTAAATGTGAATTTTGGCTAGAGCAAGTTGCTTTCCTAAGACATGTCATCACTCAAGCTAGAGTAGCCGTAGACCCATCAAAAGTCAAAGCCATGCTTAACTGGCAGTAGCCAAGAAATGTGATGGAAATTAGAAGTTTCCTTGGATTAGCCGGTTATTAACGGAGATTTATTGAAATATTTTAAAGCATAGCCAAGCCTCTGACAGAGCTGACCAAGATTGGAAAAGTGTTCAAGTAGACCCTAGCATGTGAAGAAAGTTTTCAGCAACTCAAGAAGAAACTGACCCCAGCCCCAATATCAGCCCTTTCAGACATACATCAAGACTTCGTGATCTATTGTGATGCTTCATGAAGAGATCTGGGCAGTGTGCTAATGCAGAACAAGAGAGCAGTAGCCTATGAATCCAGGCAACTAAGGGCACATGAAGCCAATGACCCAACCCATGACCTAGAATTAGCTTCAGTTGTACATGCCTTGAATAGATGGAGGCACTATTTGACCAGAAACAAGTGTGAGGTTTACACCGATCACAAAAGTTTCAAGTATATATTCACCCAAAGAGAATTGAACCTCTATTGGTATTTCTTATGTGCAAGTAGAGTATTCCGCAAGCGCACAACATATAACATTGTAGCACTTCACCTTGGAGTATTCTAGGGTATCGTTATTTATTTTATCCCAAGGGAAATGTGTTGGCGGTCCTTAACGCCTAAATTTAACTGCCAAAACCGTGCATAAATCCATTTATTCAAAACACCAAACTTAGTATAGGGTTTATAACTAACGAATTCCACAAGTTTTGGTGTTTATATGTTTTGAAGGACACATGTTTGATTATTAAGGAAAACACATTCAAAATGCGCAAAGGGACAAAGTGTAATGCCATCCTGCGAAAAGCAAAAGAGGGAAAGGCCCACCTACCTGAGTAATTTGGGCCCCAAACACCTGAAGACGTGGCCTAGGCCCACTTAGCAATAGACCACGCGAAGGCGATGCGGGGAGGCGCCACCTAGGGTGTGGCCGCCCCCCTATGGCTGCCACCCGGGCCCATCTTTGCCGTGGTGGTTCCATCAATGCTCCTGAGGAACTCCTTGGAATATACCCTGCAAACCATCATAGGAGTAGTATAAGAGGAGAAGGAGAGCCCCCTCACTCACACACCCCACAAGGGCTCTCCTCACTCTATTTGCTAAGATGTAAAAGTAGTATAGGATTAGTTGGGAGTTAGGGAGAGATGCTCAATTTTCAAAGAAGTCCTCGGAGGTTTGGTATATTCTTATATCATTCCTTTGTAAGACTCGAGTATCAATATCTTTATCTTCTATAATTACTAAAATGTCCTTCATGGTTATCTAGTTTATTCCTTAGTGGTTTAGCTAAGTGTGGTTAGTGTAGTTGTATCACACCTTGACATGGGATCTCCACTTGATCGAGTGCTCTAGTTATCATATGTGGCTAGAGTAATAATCGATAGTGTAGACGTGGTATCTAGGCTATAGGTTACCTAAGTTTGCACCCAACCCCATGGATAGTTGTGGTAGCCACAGAGGTGACAGCTTTGACCAGGCCTTTGTAATCCACCACATTTGGGTTGGTGTTTCATAGAGCTTTTTGGTAGCCTCCTTCGACCATGCTTTCTCACCACCCTCGAGGGTCAAAAAGGTATTGCTGCTCCAAAGTGTTCTTGGTGTGATCGCTGTGTCTGACCTTTGCATAGTTATTTACTCTGGTATGAACAAGAATAGAACCATAGTAATAGAAAAGTGTATAGAAATCGTGAACTCACCCATTGTCCTCCCAGCTTAACCTATCTACTCTTTTATCTTACTTTGGAGTTCTCCTGTGTGTGTCACCATACAAAACTCCTATCTTTATGACTTACCCCCACATTAGTCTAGTTGGTATACAAGTTAGTAGATACATGATGGTTAATTATCAACTTCTTTAAACCTTGCTTCTCTGAGGATAAATACGATACCCTAGAATACTCCTGGATGAAAGCTATAACGGTATCCATGCACTTGCGGATTTCTCTGTTTCCATTAACAAATACCAACAAGCTTTTCTGGCGTCGTTGCCAAGGAAGCAATTGGCGTAAAGATTTTGATATTGACCTTGATATCTGCTAACCTAGTTTACCACTAGCGTTTGTGGGATTATCCTTGTCCTATTGAATGTGGAATAAATAGGCCAACACCAATCGTTCGAACTTCCGGCATATTTCCACAAGAAAAAAAGAAAAGAAGAATCATCATGAGCCCAGGGTGCCCAATCATTCATGAACAATCAACACCTCCACCCTGACATCTCATAAAAAGGTATATACATACTAATCATGTGCAGATGAAAAGAAGGTCGCCGTCAAGAGAAAACAAGACCATCATATGTGATGGAACAAAGATATTGCACCACTCACCAATTTCATCTCAAATTATGGGTGAGGATGCAATCGATCAAGGTATGAGAGAACCAACCCAAAAATATCTTTCCCATTTTTTATTTCATTTTCACCACTACATGTTTGCTTGATTCATCAAATATCTAGTGCTTTCTTAGGGTAGCTCCTAGACTTTGAGCTATATTCGGGCGCTATGCCTAGTCTAGGTAGACGACAATTTCTTTGTTATCTACCTATTCGATGCTTAGTCTAGCTTCGTAGTAGACGTATGTTAAACGGGACCATCGGATTCATATGTTGGCTTTGACAGTCGGTATGATATCGTCAGATGGTCCGCGCTATGAGAAAAAGCTAAAGCCTAGATTTTTCATGCATTTCACTCGTTCAATTAGATTTCCCTTTTCAAAACCATGGCATGTTTGTTTAATTACATTCATTCACCCCGCTTGCATTGCTTTGCATATAAAAAAAACTTTGGTTCTCTGATTCACCATTCAATGTTCTCACATCCGTTTGAATGAATCTTAGGTTTACTTTCCTGCTTTCTTTTTCTATTCTAGTATGCTTTGGTTTGGGAGTACTCGACATGCTACCATACGCTATTAAATTAAGTATGGTGCTTAGGTTAAATAGCTACCTTAATCAAAATAGACATGGAGTCTAGTTTGATTATTAAACCAAAACTGCTAGTGTAGACTTTGGTTGTATGCATGGACTAACCCCTACAAGAAATTATCAAATTCATGTGGGTATGTCCTTGAGATGATTTCATAACAGAGATAAATCAAGGCTTATTTGGTGAACTTGGAATAAACAAAGGTTTTGAATGTGAAAAAGGGTTTCCTTTGCTAACTGAATATGAATATCAACTTTTCATTAGCCTAGAGGAAAACCCTTAGCACATAACATCAACCATTATTGTTTCAAAACCATTGTGAATCCCCTTGGGTATGTATGGTCCACTAATCTTTGCAAGGATGAAACCTTGATCAAAAGGAAGGTGAAACATACACCTTCAAGCGCATCCCGCCCAACCAAAACCACATGAAGATCACAATGGCATGGCGAAAACAAGAAGTGCAACTATCCATATCCTCATCTCTAGGATTGGATAACACAAATTCAAGCAAAATTCAGTGGAGAAGTCCTGCTCAACGGACTTAAAATGGTGAGCTCTTGCCGAAGGTAAATCGGTAGTTATCACATATTTAAATTCAATGCATTTTTAAGTTTCAAATCTCATGTTTAAAATTTTGCATATGCATGAACATTTCTAAAAAACCAAGAATATCATTTTTCCAATTACTAAAAGTTTTTCCAATAAATAAAAAAATGTGTTTTATAAAAAAGTTAAAAACAATAAATAAAAATAATAATAACATGACTTTTGAAAATGAGCTTAAGGACATATTTGTGATACCTTTTATGCCTTGCTCACCATGATAAAGTCATAAAAAATAAATAATATATATATAATGATAATAAAATAAAAAAAATCATTTTTCAATTATTAATTTTTTTAATAATAATAATAATAAATAATAAAATAGTTGCTTTGCATAATAAACTCGTTTTTAACTTAGGCTTATTTTTTTAGAATAAGCTATGACCTCCCTTTCTCCCACAATAAACAAAAACTAGGTGCTAGACAAGTTCCCTTTGGGTATTCTTTGCCACTAACGAGGAACGAAGGATGAATGATGTCTAGGAACATGGGTGCTACAATACACGCTAAGGAGATGCTCCAACATTCACACTTGGTTTTTAGTGTCAAATGACATAAAATCCAAGTGTGGGGGACCCGACCCTTCCATGCTATCACTCGGGCACGCTGGTTTGCACTCCATTTTCTCACCCATGATTCTATAAGTTTGATTATGTTTAAAAATGCCATACATGTCCATCAAACTTAAAATAAGAGATAAAATCTTGCTAAATTATGAACTTGACTTTATAAAGATTGACTGGCATAAACTTTATTCCTTGTTCATATACTTGTTACTTGTGAATATATCTCTATTAGGAAAACATGTCAACTAAGTTATTGTGAGGTGAGATATGGTAAAGACTAAATAAATCCTATATTTTCTATGTAAGCTCCTGGAGATTTCTATTTTGATAAAACTTCAAAATTTATAGCAATAGTCCTCAATGGTGAGATATCCTACCAAAGCCATATGATATTACACATTGCAAAACCTTGAAACATATGCTGCTTGTTATCATGTTGAGCTTTGTCAAATTGTTGTGACCCTTGAGAGATTTTGGTCATGCACCCGTGATCAAGATTCACGTACACCTAGAAATAACATGCTGACTCTTACACTAAGAGTTGCGCCAAAACATGACATCCATCCACCAAATAAAATACTCCATTCATATGTCATGACCCTCTCTCAAAATCCTCCTTTGCCAAAGAAAATATGGGCTAGGCAAAAAGAAAAAAATATTCATGCTAAAAAAAGAGAAGGGGCATGAAGAGAAATCCATGCTAAAAAGCATGCGAAAAAAAGAGAGAAATAATATCCATGCCAAAAGGCATGAGAGAAAAAATAGCCCATGTTTTCTAAAATGAAGCAAAGAGGGAGAGAGTCATGAAAAAGGAGTCTACACCAAAAAGAGTTTCATTTCCACACACTTGCACTTCTTGATCAAAGTGTATGACTTGCATCTCCTTGGATCCAATTTTTGACTCAGTAATATTATGTGATGCAAGTATGCCTCTCTTTTTCATCCCTGCCCAAAGCTCCACATAAGCCTTTTTAGAAGTAGGATGGAAAAGAACACAAATTCAAAAGCCTTTGGTAAGGATATATACACCATTGAGCGACTTGAGAGTATCATTTGAGGAGAAGTATAAGCTATGTTTTTAATTGCAAAAGTTACAAAAACTCCAAGTATACTTCATGGGGGGTAGTGATGACTTGGTGTCATAAGCCATTCAACTTTTCAACTGCCCAAGGCAACATGGTAGACACTTCAAAATCTAGAGGTACGAGGAATGACATGGAATATATTTTATGCTAGCATCAAATGTTTTGAAGTCATGCTTCATAGTTACATCTACCTTTGCTTGAGGATGAGCAAAGCAAGTGTGGGGGAGCTTGTTGGCAGTCCTTAACACCTAAATTTAACCGCCAAAACCCCACATAAATCCATTTATTCGAAACACCGACTTAGTATAGGGTTTATAACTAACAAATTCCACAAGTTTTGGTGTTTATATGTTTTGAAGTGCACATGTTTGATTATCAAGGAAAACACATTCAAAATGCTAAAAGGGACAAAGCGTAATGCCATCTTGCGCAAAGCAAAAGAGGGAAAGGCCCACCTACCTAAGTAATTTGGGCCCCAAACAACCGAAGACGTGGCCCAGACCCACTCAGCAACAGACCACACAAAGGCGGTGCGGGGAGGCACCACCCAGGGTGTGACTGAACCCAGGGTGCAGCTGCCCACTGTGGCTGCCACCCAAGCCCATCTTTGGTGTGGCAGTTCCATCAATGCTCCTGAGGGCGGTGTAGAGAGGATCTCCTTGGAATATACCCTACAAACAGTCATAGGAGTAGTATAAGAGGAGGAGGAGAGCCCCCTCACTCACACACCCCACAAGGGCTCTCCTCACTCTATTTGCTAAGATGTAAAAGCAGTATAGGATTAGTTGGGAGTTAGGGAGAGATGCTCAATTTCTAGAGAAGTCCTCAGAGGTTTGGTATATTCTTATATCATTCCTTTGTAAGACTTGAGTATCAATATATTTATCTTCACTAATTACTGAAATGTCCTTCATGGTTATCTAGTTTATGCCTTAGTGGTTTAATTATGTGTGATTAGTGTAGTTGTATCACACCTTGACATGGGATCTCCACTCGACCGAGTGCTCTAGTTATCATATGTGGCTAGAGTAGCAATCGATAGTGTAGACGTGGTGTCTAGACTAACTAGTGTAGAGGGGTAAACAAATAGATAGGAGGTTGATGCAACAAGCCAAGTTGAAGATAGCTCAAGATAGGTAGAAAGGTATAGCTAGGTTGGAGAACAACAAGAGAGTAAAGGATTCATATGATTCTAAATTCACTTATATGGTTCTAGTCTAAACATATAGTTGCAACACAAAGCAAGGGTCCACACAACAAGTATACTAGGCGGTAGGTGAGACAATAGGAGATAAAACTCCTACCTGAAGCAACTACCCTGTTACTGGAGCCTTAGCTTTTAAGAACTAGCCTAAGAACACATGGTGGAATACAAAGGCTAGACAAGTCTATCACCACTTGCTAGCTACCACAATCTATCCGTGTGACAAATGGCAACCAAAGGCAAGATCGAGTATAAGCACCACGCTTACCTTCTCTCACTACTCTAGATGTGTACTCACAGATCAACTAGAGTACACTTTTATAAACGATGATCATATATGGGCGTGGGCTTGAACCACAAACTAGTATGCAACAACTATACGATAAACTATACCACAACAACTGTATAACTAGAGAACTAGCATAAAGTTGCACAAAGTAAATACTAAGTAAAGTAAAGATAGAATATAAATATAAAAGAATAAAGTAAAGGTCTTACTCTAAAAGGAAAGATACAAGAGGTATACCAGAACATCCTGAAGACCAGCTCTACTCTAACTCCCACACTAGACTATCCTACTACTAATGATAGAGTGGAGCTACAATACTCTTCACTTGGAGCTTGAATGCCTCTATGCTTGCATCTATGAGAGAGGGGCAGTGACCATCTATTTATAGGTGGAGGAAGTGCCATGTCAGCAATCTATGTGCTCTTCATCTCATACCTTGGATCAAACTGACCTTGGATCAATGGTTCAAGTAATTTGAGCTTGTGGTTTTTGTGTTGGAAGGCTTGGCAAGGTCGGTGGGTGGAATAGAGGGGTCGACCGACCCTCCTCCCTGACCTGTAGGCCCTCCCCTCTGGTGGGGCCACTCCTGTAGAGCTTCCTTGCTGGTATGTCTTGGCCTTTTCCATTTGATGTCGGTTGTGATGACCAGTGGGCCATTGGATCCATGTGACTCCTTGTTCGACCAATCAAAAGCAACACAAATTGATTGAATGGTTGAGATTCAATGTGGGGACTCCCACATGGATCATGGTCTAGATTGGTGAGGTGGTAACCCTTGGTGGGCCCATATGGGGGTTGGCCAACCCCCAAGGTGGGTCCTAGGGTTCATCTTTCTCCATTTCATCATATTCTACATAAATAAGCTCAAGTACAAGTGGAACTAGTTATTGGATACAATATGTTCATGAAATGCTACAATTCCTTTATTTCTGAGGATATTGATGGTGTTTTGAGGGTGTAAAAGTGGTACATTTTCACCATCAACAAGATCCCATAAGCTTAACCTTTGCTCGTCCCGAGCAAATAATTAAACTTAGCCTCGGTGGATCAGGAATTGGTACTATGCTTCATATTTAAAGAGTACCATGTCTACAACAAGTATACTCCTCCTTGAATGGAAAAATTAGCAAGATAGAAAACTCCCCCATATTACCTTAGTCCTTCATGGGGCATATGGCCTTATCCTTCGTCTTGGGTGGTTGAGAGACAGAATAGCTTTGACTTGAGCACCATTTTTCTCATTCTTCACAAGTTTCATATCGGAGGTTTTGTAAGGTTTTTCAAAAAGAAAACTTAATGTTCCTCATATGGTACTCTCATGTCACTCAAAAGTGTATGATTCATCACCAATGCATACCATTATTTTGCCTTCTCTTTGTTTCATCCTACTTCTAAAAGGCTTATGTGGAGCTCAGGTAGGGATAAACAAGATAGCATACTTGCATTGCTCATATTGTAAAGTCAAAACAAGGATCCAAGGATAAAAATGTTGTGCTCTTAGATCAAGAGGTGCAAGTGTATGGAACATGATATGAACAGAATTATCTCTCTCTCTAACTTATGATTATTGTGAGACAGGGCTATCTCTTTTCTCTTTCTTCTTCTTTTTTCAATGCATGAGCTTTTGCCCATTCATCATCTTTTCAACTTGGACTTTCACATGTCCATTTTTTCTATTTTTTTCATAGCCCATGTCTCTTTTGAAAGACTATTTAGAGAGAGATCAAAGTTGAGAAACATTGGAGCATTTATTTAGTGGAAATGGAAGGCATATTTTTGCGTACTTGCACTATAGAAGTAGCATGTATATATGGTGTGTGCGTGATCTTGATCTTGAGAGCATGATAAATTTCTCAAGAAGGGTCAACAAGGTTTGACCAAACTCAATACAACACAAGTTGCTTATGTAGAAAGCTTATATCATGAAAGAACATATATGGCTGTGGTAGGAATTTTCACCATTGAGGAACATCAAGGGTTTTCTTCATTTTCAGAAGATAAAACTCTGATAGTCAACTCATTTAGAACAATATTATAGTAGCCCTTGTCTTTGCTATCTCATATCTCACAACATCTTAGATTTAGTTACAACACTTGCATCCCATAGAGTTTTCAGGTACATGATGGTTTCCTAAAAGCCAATTAATTCACACTTAGAGGAATATCAAGTTGTAAACTAGGACTAGAGAAACATTTAGCAGAGCAACTGTCCATCATTTCCAAGATGGGAAGAGATAAACATTCAACAAACATATGTGAAAAGGGAAATATTTTTGGTATATTTTTTCAATGCAATAAAAGAAAGAAAGCAATAAAGTAAATGCAAATGCACGAGTGAATACTTACCTTAGTGGGGGAGGGAACCTCTCCCAAGCTTGTCTCTTTTCATTGTCCTTGTGGTGGTGGGTACATACCGTATTGTGCCCACATCGCCATTTGGCATGCCCATTCTTGTTGATAGGCGAGAAGACGTTGGTGTTCTTGGTTGATATCTTCGTGGACGGTTTCTAGCCCAATGCGCACCTCTCCAGCTTGAGTGGTGAGAAGGTCCACGTCTCACCTCATAGTGCAATGTTCCCTTTCTCGTGAAGACTGTTGGTATTTGTTAATGCAAACAGAGAAATCCGCAAGCGCACGGATACCGTTGTATCTTTTGCCCAGAAGTATTCCAGGGTATCATATTTATCCTTAGGGAAGCAATGGTTAAAGAAGTTGATTGTTAACCATCATGTATCCACTAACTAGTATACTGACTAGACTAATGTGGAGGTAAGTGATAAAATAGTAGTTTTGTATATTGACACACACAGGAGAACTCCATGGTAAGATAGAAAAGTAGACAAGCTAAGCTAGGAGGACAACGGGGGGATGTCAAGGTTCCTTTATACTTCTCTATTATAGTGATTCTATTCTAGAGCAGACCAAAGGGGTTAACTAAGCAATGGGTAAGACACAGCGATCACACCATAGCACTTTGGAGCAACAGTACCTTTTTGACCCTCGAGGGGTGTGAGAAAACGTGGTCGGGGGAAGGCTGCCAAAAAGCTCTACGAAAACACCAATCTAAACATGGTGGATTACAATGGCCTGATTAGAGCCGTCACCTCTGGGGCTACCACAACTATCCATGGGATTGGGCGCAAACTCAAGTAACCTATAGTCTAGACACCACATCTATACTATCGATTACTACTCTAGTCTCACATGATAACTAGAGCACTTGATCGAGCGGAGTTCCCATGCTAAGGTGTAGAACCAGTATACTAACCATGCTTAGTTAAACCACTAAGGCATGAACTAGATAACCATGAAGGACATTTTAGTAATTAGAGAAGATAAATATGAAATACTTGAGTCTTACAAAGGACCGATACAAGATTATACCGGACCTCCGAGGGCTCTTCCGGAACTTGAGCATCTCTCCCTAACTCCCAACTAGAGCTATTCTACTACTACATCTTGGAATTGGAGTGGAGCTCTTCCTTGTGGTGTGTCTTGTGTGAGGAGTGGGAACCTCCTTTTATATGTGGAGAGGAGGGGGTTGATCCTTGGAATATTCCATGATCCCCTCATAAAATTAGCAAACCGCCCTCCTCTACATTAAAGTTGCCGACCAAACCACCGCAAACGACCATAGAGAGGCGGTAAGAGGTGGCCCACAAAAGCTGAGGCCAAATGGGCCTACTAGGGGTGCGGCCGCACTAGGGTTTTGTTCGACCCAAACTAGGTCCAAATGCACTCAATTTTGGTGGGTGACCTCTTGTGGGCTTCTTGATTGGGCCTATGAAGTCTTACATGGATTGGAGGTGGTTTGCTTGGGTTATGGCTTATGGATCCATGTATCTGGGCCCTGATCTGCCTAGTATGTGGGCCTTCTCCCCATTGGGCTTTGTGTAGGATGGCATTACGCATTGTGTGTTTGCGCGCTTTGATGTATTTCCCATGGTTTCTGGAAATGTCCTTTTGCAAATGATAAATCACCTAAACTCATGGATTCTGTTAGTTATAAATCCTAATTCCGAGTTTGGCGCTCATTTGAGCGGATTTTATTTGAAAGTTGGTGGTTCAATTTAGGCATTAAGGACCGCCAACAAAGATGAGAAGGTGCGACGCACACTTTGAGCACGTGATGGTGGTGCTTGTGGCATCCAGCTTGAGCTTGATGTTTGCATGGCGCTTGACATCTCATCTTCATCCTCTCTATTGCCATTGTAACATCCCTGGAATTCCAATAACCCAAAAATCCCAACTTTCAAAAATTTTCCTAGGAAACCCTTGTTTGATGTGTGATCATGCTAGGAAACCCTCTATAGATGCACAAGTAGACCACAAGAGTAGCTTGTGTGAGCATATGCATATAAACAACGTATGAGTTGCTTCTTATATTTTCATGTGATGATATTAAAATATGGACCAACCTTTAATAAAATGTTTGTGTGTGTGTGGGCCCAGGCCTAGGCTAGACCCCAAAGCACCTAAGTTGACCCTAGGTGGACCCCACTAGGGCTATATACATGTAAGAATACATGTATACATGTGTAGGCACCAAGAAATGGAAGTGGAGATAGAAATAGAAATAGAAAAGGGAAAAGAGAAGGGAACCAGCCACCCCACCAGCCTCGCCTACACCTGCGTGGCCTAGCAAGCCGGTCGGCCTAGCCCTGCTCACGCACATGAGCCCGCACGCTGGTGGCGCCTCAGCCATTTATGCCTTCGCTCGCACCCGTCTCGCCCTCTCACCGAGACTGACAAGTGGGCCCCATGGGACCCGCCAATCATCCCCCATCTTTTTCCCCTCCTTTGCTTTTCTCCTCCAAGTAGAGCACCGCACCGATGAGCATCCAAGGCCATGCCCTCAAATCTTCATTGTCCACACTCGAGCTATTGGCAGCGCCCCTTTGGATGGATGCCATGTCCATGATCCATGGTACCATCCCCACCCCATCAGCCACCGTCGTGATGTCACCGCCGTGAATCATGTGCTGATGACGCCACCACCCATCCTCGCCACCTTGATCGGCTGTCGCTCCAAATTGGAGGTGGTAAAAGCCCCATGCTCACCCATGCCCCCAAAAACCCTAGCCGTGAGCACCTAATAGCCCTACACATGACCCTCCTTACTTCCTCATTGTCTGCCGAGAGCCAAGGCCACCGCTCAGCTATAAAAGGCCATCCCGGTGCCCTAGCCCCCTTTCCACGCCCCGCCGCCATGCGTGGCTCTCCACCACACCCACACTAAGAGGAAGAAGGAAGGAGAAGGAGGGAGGAGGAGTGCCGCCGCCGCTGGAGGTCCACCTATAGCCGTCGGATACGAGGATGATGACCCAATCACCTTCATCACCGTAGCGGTCCAGCACGGCACCACTCTGCCTCCCTGCTGCACCGCCATTCTATCTCCCCCACCTCCATGGTGAGCACCACCGCCTTGCTCTGTCCTTGCTCGCATCGCTGACATGACCGCCACGCCGTGAACTCCAACTCAAAGGCCTCACCTTTAACCACTACATGGCACCGTGCACACACGTGCACACACATGAGCCACCTCATGGCTATGTCGAGCAGCCGAGGCTTGGGAATGCTGTTGCAGACCACCCCACACTAGATCGTGCTGCCACCACAGCCACCACACTGAAAACTCTAGCTCAAAGGCTTTGCCTTTGGCCACTACATGGCACCATGCACGCGTGCGCACACACGTGAGCCACCGCATGGCTATGCGAAGCAGCCGGGGCTTGGGAATGCCATTGGCGACCACCCCGCACTAGAGCACACCACCGCCATGGCTGCCACACCATAAACTCTAGTTCAAAGGCCTCGCCTTTGGCCACTACATGGCACCGCGCACACACACGCACACACGTGAGGCACCACACGGCTGTGCCAAGCAGCCAAGGCTCGGGAACGCTGTTGTCGACCACCATGCACTGGAGCATGCCCGCAATGGCCTAAGCATGGCCATGGCGAGGTCCATAGTGGTAACGTCGACCACTCAATGGGCTCCACCCTACCGTGAGATGCGTAAAGCACCCACCTTTGGCCCTAGAAGCCCCAAGGAACCACCGGCAGTCGCTGCTATGCCGGTGTGGCCGCGCACCATGCCGCCACCATGTCATGGCTATCCCTGCCATTGCCGACCACCTCACGCAATGAGGAGAGGTTGGCAAAGTCTACCATGACCTCACGAGTACCACCGTGTGCCCAGTTGGCCCTAGGACCCCTCCTAGCCTTGTTTCCATCGAAGTCGTGTGCTCGCTAGTGCTTCGCCACATCTGCCACCTTAGTGTAGACTCCGTCATGGGAGAAGGTCACTGGCGTTGCCTCCATTAGCGCCCTAGTAGCCTCAATCGAGCGGAAAGGAGCCCCTTTTGACTCTCGTCGTGCATGCCGTTCTCACGCCGTCACCGCCGAGCCACTGCTATCATCGTAGATCCCTGCTGTGACCCAAGATGCAACATTTGGGCCCCACTACATCTATCGAAGGGCAAGGATGGCCTAGGAGCACCACAGAGCCCTCACAGCACACCGCCGAGTAGTGTGTTGGTGGTCATTATTGCAAACATAAACTATCAACTTGACTTGCATTTATCCTTGATCTTAATCACCAACATAGGTATAGTGGTTTATACTATGTATTTTCAAGAGTTTTGGTGAATCTGTGAATGTGGACCATATCGTCAGAGCAAATTATGATCATCCATGATGAAACGAACTTAAAGGACACCTAATCCACCTATAGATTGGCTGGCCTATGAGGCCCGCCTGCCTATCTCCGTTTCGAACGTCAGTTTTCCACCACCTTTTAGAGTCCATCTTCACCGTGTATCAAGGTTGGTTCAAATAAGGGTCGAGATAATGAGTTGCCATGGATTCATGGGCCCACAGGCTGCTTGGTGACCCCTATAAAAGAACCCCCATACCTTCTCTAGAAATGGATCGCAATCAAGAGAAGCATAGTCCTCCACATTAGGATCTATCCTTTGTAAATAGAAAATAGTGAGATAGAGAGTGGGGGAAGAGTTTGGAGGAAGTGCTGGCCTATCGGTGCTCTCTCTATAGCTTGTACCTTGGCGGATCTAGGTTCTACCTGAACTTGCTTCTAAGACATCTCTGGTAATTGAATTCTAATTCAAGTATTGTGTTTATATTGTTCATTAGGATCACCACTCGTTGAGTGCTTTAATTCTTGACGAAGAGTTAAAGTGGTAATCGTTAGTATAAGAGTGGTGCTTAGACTTTCAGCTACTCATGGATGCACCCTGCATTCTAGATCAGTGGTAGATCATGAGGGTGACAACCTCGTTGAGTCCTCTATAGTCCACCTCCCGTCAGTTGGGCAAGTAGGACCTGGTTGCGATGGAAATAGCATACTCTATTTCTGCTTTTCCTTAGTAATGTTCCCTAGTGAACACTAGAATACATAGCTTACCTAAGTTAGAAATAGAGAACCTTAGTAGTCCTCTCTACGCTCTTGTTTATCCTTAGCCTTGTTGCTACCCCTGGTTAAGTTAGACTTAGTTAAACTCACACGTTTTCCTCAGTTTGATATCCTGGAATACTTCCGTTGAAAAGCTACAACCGATATCCATGCACTTGTGGATTGTCTTCTGCGTGCCCCCACAGGTCTCAACAAGCTTTTCTGGCAACGTTGCCGGGCAAATAGTTGTTGTGTTAACTTTGAACCTAGCTTAACCTTGTATCTTTTGTCTTATTTCTTTTTTAGCATGGATAACACACCCATATATCAATATGCTGCACCTATGAGTGCATGCCTAGAGCCACCAAAGTCTTCGAAGCCTATCCTAACACCTGGCTATGAGCTACGCCCGTGCTTGATAAAAATGGTTCAAGAACAATCCTTCTTGGGAGAAGGCAATGAAAACCCATACTTTCACCTATGAGAGTTTGATCAGACTTGTGCATGCTTGCATGTTGCTAGCATGTCTGACGAGACCTTGAGATGGAAGCTATTTCCATTCTCTTTGGCAGGAATAGCTAAACATTAGTATAATCAAACCGTAGGAAGTGTAAAAGGAGATTGGGAAATTTTATGTTCTAAATTTTGTTTATCTTTCTTTCCCATCTCTAGAGTGGTCAGCCTTTGATTAGAGGTTCTATGTTTTAAACAAAAAGAAAAAGAATCTCTTGGTGCGTCATGGGCTCGTTTTAATAGCCTTCTCACCACTGGCCCGGACTTTGCTATTCAAGACCCCATTCTTCTTCAACATTTTTACATGGGTCTTAGCAAAGAAACCACGCAGTTTCTTGACATTACTTCAGGAGGTTCATTTTTGCATGTATCTGCTAGTAATGGGAGAAACATTCTTGATAAAATTTTAGAGAACACCCCTTATATTGGCATACGTGACGAATTCCCTAAAGAAGTAGAAGAGATGCTACCCGTGATAGAGCCTAAGATAGTTGAACTTAAACCCAAGCCTATACAAAGTCCAATACAAACCTCAACTATCCCATCTCCCGATCCATCGAAGGAGGAAGAAACTCCACTTGTAGATTTCATGCTGGAAACCAAGGATGGCCTTTTAAATGCTAATTTTGGGAACACCTTAAATGTCAAGCTACATAAGAGACCTTCAAGGGAACATAATTAAATTTCTCTCAAGAAAAGATCTCTTAGAAAGCCTCCTTATTCCCATGTAGGACATCAGGAAAAATCCAAGGATGGAGTGTCGAGTAAGCCCATAGAAGGAGAAACAAGTTATTTAGAATCTAATTCTATTGTTTCCCCTTCTATGCCCGCATTCGATGTCTCAGCCGAACCTATCTTTAAACCCATCCATGACCATGATGATCCCTCTTATGAGTTTTATGATGATCCTATCATTGACTCCAGTAATCCACTAAGACATCCAAGGCATAGGAGTCATAAAGGCCACAAATCCGACCAAGAAGAGCAACGACAACGGCTAGAGCATATCAAGATTTCATGTGCCATTACAAATAAAGAATGGTTGGACAAAGCCAAAACTTTAAGGGAACATCCCAAACCTACTATAGATCCAAATGGTGAACTTAAGTTCCTCTCTTTAATAAACATAACCCATCCAAGTCTAGAGGAGGCCTTGGACAAGATCAACTCGAGAGTCACCAATCGAAGTGAAATTTTAGACTTTCATGAAAAATCAACCTTAGAGCTTGAAAAGGAAGATGACATCAATGAGCATGGAAGCTACTACATGAACACCTCATCAAATCCATGCTCATATGAGAAATATTCTGAATTAATTGATCTCTCTAACATCATCACTCATGAGATCTTCAACCCCTTCATTTTGCCTATCCATAAAAACTTTGATAGGGTGGTTGTAGATGCGTTTGTTTATCAAAAATATTGTAAATCTCATTGTGTTTTGGTATGAATCTTGAGACAGGAACACGTAGGTTGGTGTTGAAGGGGAAACCACTTCACCAACGTAAGATGCAATTCGAAGGTTTCCCAAGGATGAGCTTTTGTCCTAAAACAAGCACTTTCGGGGGATAACCCGAGCTCTTACCTTTTGCTATTATAAAAAAATGATGATGCCTTTGTGGAATGAGCAAAAAGGTATAATTGTGAAATTATTCCTTCGGGTATTTTTGTCACTAACCATTTTAGGTTTGAAGCAAAAAGAATGAAGGATGAGGGAAGTCCCGAGATGTATTCACATCGGAGATGAATCAAGGCATATGATGAATTCCAATAACTTTTGCGTAAGGAAGGCACAGCTCATTCTTCATGGATGAAAGAATCAGAAGTATTAAGGTTCATTCACTTTGTCTTTTGCTGCAAGTTACCTTTGCCTTGACCCATGCTAGAATGCGGCAAGCAAATGAAATATTTTATATAAAAACATGATAAACAAAATCTATGCTAAAGTGATCCTAAAACCATATTTTCATTAGCATAGATGTAATTCACATAATTTATGGACAACAACCCATATTTCAAATTTGTTATATTCCCTCAGGTATGTGTCCACTATCATTTGGCAAGGATAAATGAATATAAGCTATGCCTGTTCATGGTTTAGCGTGAATCTACAAACCCAAACCAAACCACACTGTAGCTATGGAACAAAGTGGAAGAAGACGAGTGCCATAAAACAAGATCTACAATAAAAACACTCACTCATAGGAAGTGGATAAGCAAATAAACAGGCAACAAGCAATGTCAAAAATAACATGGTATTGAGCCTTCCCAAGACTCAAACTAGGAAAGTGATGATAAGCAGGGTGCAATGCACCTCGTATTAGTCAATCTGATGCTTGCTTCCATCATCTTCGAACACGCCAACTCACACAGACCATGATGATGAGATGCCACTACATTATGGCATGCATCCTCATGTCAACAAATGTCATATCAATGAAGGTTTTGTCGATGGTATCTAGTAAGGTTGTGGTCACACGATGACATCCCAAAGTCATTGGAGATGAAGCTTTTACGCAAATACCAATGAAGGTTCCTCCCTCGACCATTAAATGGCTTAGCATATTGCTAAGAGTAACTCTCCACCATGCCGTTAAAAGACAAAGACCATCATGAAGGAACTCAAGTCTACAACTACAATGAACTCCATTTCGTCAACCAAGAATCAATAAAAATTAAGAAAGGTTGATGAGAGAAGAACATGTAACCGTCCGCATCATCGTCTCCTGCATCGAATGGTGCAAAGAATAATGCAAGGAGAGGTCCTGCTCAATAGACCTAAAACCATAAGCCCTCACCAACAGGAGATCATTTGTGGAAACAAACCAAGGTTTGAGGCATAAAACAATGAGTGGAGCGAAAGGTCCAACAAAAATGTCAAGATCAAAGAGCAAAAAGATGGCATGACAATGAGAAAAGAAGGAGTGCAATCTAGAAGACAAGATGCTCATGAACAACTCAAGATGTGAGGTTAACCGAACAAGGAAAGCTCAAGCAAAAGGGAAGGACCACCATGAGTCATCTACCGTTCATCACATGGTGCCATGACGCTCCAATGACAAAGGTAACATCTTAAGGTAAATAGTCATTATTTAAAAAGCTTTTCCTTGATTCTGGTATGCACATAAATGGAGAATCGAACATGTTTGAGTTATAACTTTACTTGATCTAACCTGACTAACTCAACATGTCTTGTTCTTTAAGTTTGTTCATGACACCACTTTCTTGATCTCATAGTCTTAACCAAATAAGCTAAAAACATATTGCATATCTTATCTCTAGAAGATGATAGTCATAATCATGTAAAGTTTGATACATTATGTAAAAATGGACAATCCTTCCATAGGATAAGCAACTTGACCCTTTTTGCCAAATGTATTCAAATGCTATGTTCATGCTCATCTCATGTTTTTGAACCTATCACCCATGTTGCAACAATAACATCAACCTTATATTGTTCAATATACCTAAGGATAGAGAAGAATGGATAAAGTTTTGGTTCTATTGGTGTTTTTCCACCAATAGAGCCCATACACTTGATCTATACCTTGTCCTTGTGAACAGACCACACTTCGAGTAAAGTATGGGGGAGTTAATCGATTCCTCGATTTCTACAAATGAAAGTTCTGAGTCTAGAACAATGATGCACTTTGAACGATATGCTGCCAGCTTCCACTACTAATGTTTCACTTCAAAATGCTGGTTTGACATTTCCTCTCAACTTCTTGGTACATGTGCATGCTTTTATGCAATCTAAAAAGAACCAAGACCCCACTTCGATTAAAACATTGAAAAAAGTGACATGTTTATGATATTCTTGAGATAGAAGCTTGCATAAAGTTTGTTCCATATACATATACTTATGCTTGTGGGAACATATATTTATAGGACAATCACATTGACTAAGTTGTTGTGGAGTGTGATATAGTTCTGGCTTAGAAATCATACCCTTTTTATTCAAGGTGCTTGGAAGAATTTGTCTTTGATAAAATATCATAAAACCATAGTGTCACATACTCCCCAATGGTGAGAAATTCCTACCAAAGCCATATATGATATCTTATATGAGCTTTATACATAAGCTTCTTTCTTTGAGTTGAGTCTTGTCAAGTCTTGTTGACACTTGTTGAGAGACTTATCATGCTCCCAAAATCAAGATCACGTACGCACTACATATATGTGCTGCATCTACACTGGAAGTATGCAAAAACATGCCTTTGTAACACTCTAGGTGTTAAGCATCACTAAAACTTGATCATGTTCATCATCATGCATAGTAATCATCTATGATAGCTAACCATGCTTTGCATTCAATAAAATCAATGTTAAACTGTTGGCAATGCATTGCATGTGTGGTGATGTGTAGAACCAAAAATCTTGTTAAGGTACTTTGTGACCTTCTATTTTTGAATTTCACCAAAACTTGGAATTATGCCCTAATAAACTTTGAGGTGTAAAGTGACTGCTTTACACTAGTGTAAGTGTAGGGCATGAATTCAAGTCCAACCAACTAAAATTGAAGCTCTAAATTTGAATTCAAAATCAAATTCAGCACCAAAGTTCATACTTTGGGGAATTATTAAAATGAATTTCTCAATTAAACATGTTGCAACCCTAGTACCATTTGTTGGTACAAAGTTTGTGCTATGCAATGATGCTATTGGTTGCCAAGTTTGAATCATGTTTAATCACTTATTAATTCTCTACAAATCCTAATCAAATCAAGTGGAACCCTAATCCTAACTGAATTTTGAATTCAGTTTCATGTTTTTTAGTTCTTCTATCCCTATCTCCCAATCCAGTGTGAATCTTAGCTCGAGCCTATGGACAATCTTGGAGATCTCATGAAGATGAACAACTTTTAGTAAGGGAGTTTCTTGAGTTACTATTTGGAATCAAGAGCAAACGTGCTACAAAGTTGCCCTATCAGTCTGCTACAGTGCTCGCGCCAGCAGCAGCTCCGTTGTCTGCTTCACCGGTGGCCGCTGCCTTTCTTTTGCCGCTCTCACACGTGGACATGCAGCTCCTTGCGTGGCCATGCTCTAGCTAGAGTGGCAGTGTCTGGAAGTCTCGCTCTCGCCTTAAGTCGCGACGTCGGTTGTCGTCGTCTCACTTTCTCCTTTCCGTCACCACCGCCGTGCACTTGAGTTCGTCGGTTATTTCTCCACCGTCTCACCACCTCCATCCAATTTCTCATGCAGCTAGCTTCAGCACACCCTTGCGCTTCGATTGAGTCTGCTTGCGTCGCCCTATTTCACCGGAGTTGGTCGGACATCGCCGTCTTCTTCACCTGCGCACAGAGTACCGCCATGAGCCGGTCCGCCGTGGCCAGGCCACTCCTGTGAGTCATTCGTCAAGATCGGCTCTTCCTTTTACCTCTACCACATAGGTCGTGACAGAACACTGTCGTCTTCGCCGCTTCACGCCACCGCTTCTGCCATAACTGAGTAGCCGTTTGAAGTCACGGTGAGCTCGGAGTCACGTCCATGCCCTCCGTGTTACCGTTACTGGCCTCTAGCCGCCAGCGTAACTTCGCGCCACCATGCCAAGTGCCACCGCGTCCGCCGTGGCCACGGGCGAGCTAGCTCCGAGTCCTTTTCCGTGCAATTAACCCCTTGGGCGAGTCCGCAAGGTCAAGCTGAGCGTGTAAGTGTAGTTTCCGTAGCCAGTGACCTCGTCGTCGACTAGCTTCGCCGTGCCAGAGATCCACCGTGCCGCCATCGTTGCCGCTGCGCTCGCCGTAGTGCTCAAGGAGCCCAACCAGTAGTGTAGACAGGTGCGCGAGAGGATGGGGAACACGCCGGTGTACTCCCCATCGCAGGAGAGATCACCATCGGCGAGCTCTGTCGCCGACCCGTTGAGGACCGCGCGGTCAAGGCCGGAGAGGGGCCGTGTTGACCCAGGCCCATTAGCAGTGAGTGAGGGTAGAGAGAAGGAGAGTAAGAAAAGGTTTTCCAGCCTTTAATCTTTTCCAGAAAATGCAATAATGTGCTGAATCTTGTAAAATTCATAACTAAATAATTAACGATGCTAAAATGTAAAACTTGTTTTGTTAGCTTTGTTATGAGATTCTCTATCTATGAAAAATATGTGTTAGCAATGTTCAGTAGTTTTGCTATGCTTAAAAATTGCATCTTAAAATGGAAAAATTCTAGATGTATGATTTTTGTAGGACAAAATAATAATCCTAAAATCATGAAATTTTTTGTGTAAATGTTATGTGCTAATATATAGCTCCACAAATGTTAAGACTGTTTTGATAAATCTGGCTTGTACATCTAATTTAAGTATGTTTAAATACATTTTTCATGCTTAAATAAATACTAAAATGAAATATAAAAATGGTTAAATGCTTTTGATGACTTTTGAATATTGAGTTGGAACACCAAAATCCTACTGTTCCTTAGCAACTTATTCATTTGCTTGATGTACTCATAATCACCTTGCTTAATAAACAATTAAAACTTGTTTTGTGAGAACTAAAGTTAGTTATACCGCGAAGGAAAGTTGTACTCAAGTTAATGAGTTAGTTAAGACATCAATAACCATGTTGCACTCTCATGCATCATGTTAAGCACTTCATCATATTGAAGCATGCGTCTTTATTTATGAATAGTGAACGAGAGTGTGGAATCCTCTGTTGATCAAGTTCCAGAAGGAGTTCAGGCAGTAGAAGTGGGGTTTGATATCTGTGGAACTTCTGAGGAAGTTGACAACCCCAACACCGCAGGCAAGCCCCGGAGCATACAAACCTTACCTTGTGTTTTACAACTATGCATTACACTTAAGTCTTAAGTTATGTGGTCTTTAGTAGATAGAAGTTGGTCTTATGCCAACTATTGCATGCTTGTCCTAAGGGTAGTAGTTGGTCCAGTACCAACTATTGCATGCTTGCTCTAATACTAGATGCTTATCCTTAAACACCTTTTTAAACTAATAGACTAGTAATGCTTAGCCATGCTTAGTTCTAAGAGTCGAATGGTGAGTTTATCATTCACAATGGTTTTATACTCAAGAGATACCCTGATGGTTCAATGATGATAGTTGAATTAATTTGAGACCGGTCGGACTCTTTGCTTGCACCAAGAATGGAGTCTTGATGTAGTGCCCCGATTGTGTCGGTTAAGGACCATTCGTTGTTGGCCTTTGGATCAAGAACTTTTGTAGTACTTACCACATAGCCCGGTAAGCCTAATACCTCGGCTATTCCATTTTGTGAAAGGACATCCACGCACTGGGAGTGGAGAGATGGCGGGAGTATAGTGCACCCACCCTACTAGAAAATCTATCTAGATGGGGTAGGGCGGTGGAGTATCGTGCTCTCAGGTGGCGCGAACTTGTTCATGTTTTGGAGGATCCGAGGGAAGGGTTGATATATGTAGGGCTAGGACCTACATATGTCATGTGGTTGGGAATCCCTAGCTAGGTTTTAATCGGTTTGAATCGCCGTTTGCTCTATGGTAACAGGAGACTTGATACTCGCACCATCATCGTAGTTTACAACTGGAACCATGGTACTTATACTCATGAGATGTGATGTTAAAGAAGTGATTGCTTTAGATCAGGTGCAAACTGGATACTGATATTGACTTAATCTTGAACTAAAATTTTGAAAGCAAGGATCCACTGTTAGTAAGATTTTATGCAAAGGTTAATTTTAATTCTTGCTAAGACTCCCCTTGTTTCCCCCTTAACCTAATATTCATCGAGTCTTTAACCCTTTCATCGGTTATGTCTTGTTGAATACCTCAAGTACTTAGGGTTTGTTAATACCCTGTTGAAGGTGAACCTCATCAGCAGTTTGGGTTCCGCCCCTACTGCATGATGGTTCTAGAAGAATAGACCCAACAGTAGATGTCTTTTGGTGCACCCTTGGGAAGGGTGAAAGTCTTTTGGTTGTGATTGTAATATGTGGTACCTGTCATGCTACCCTACTGCCGTGAAGGCTAAAACTTTTGTTTTGTAATAACAAAATAAATGGTTTTTAACAGTTATGTTATGTAAGACTTCCGCTATTTATTCCAATGTAATATATTTGTACTAACTGTTGTAATACTGCAATGTCTCTCTATAAATAATCATGATGAGTTAAAGTGGATGATTCAGGGTTCCCGTGTGCAGCAGTCAGAGGTCTTAAGGACAATGACAGGTGCACATGGGCCATATAATTTGGGCAGTTCTACCATAGCCTTCCATTTAGATCTAACTAAAAATGTTCTACTGCTACACTAGTAGTAGGCAAAAACATGTCTTTTAGGTGCCATCAAAATAAATGCTCCATACTCTAAAAATATGATCTCTCTAAATATGTTTTCGGTAGAAGAGACAAAAGGCTATGCAAAAGTATGAGAAAAGAAAAATAAAAATAGGGACACATGAAGGTCCCAAATGTAAAAAAAAATGTGGGCACATGAAGGCTCATGAATAAAGTAATGATACCCATGTATCAAAATAATAAGATAAAGAGAGAGATCATATCTAAAAGAGGAGCATAGTAGAATTAGGTTGGCCACCACATATATATCCACACACATGCACATCTTGATCTAAGAGTATGAAACTTCTCTCCTTGGATCCATACTTTGACTCGACAACATATACAAGGTAAGTATGCTGCATCCTTTATTCATACCCAAAACTCCTTATAAGCCTTATAGAGGTAGGATGAAAAAGAAGGCAAAACAATGATATGCCTTGGTAAGGAATTATACACCATTGAGCGATTTGAGAGTACCATTTGTGGAGTATAAAGTGAACTATGCTTTTCTTTTGAAAACTTTAAAAACTCCAAGTTACTGAGATGAGAATTTAGGAAGATGACTTCGCTTCGAGAGCTGTTCCACTTTTCAACCACCCAAGGATATATGTTAGCCAATGCCACATATCCCACATGTGTAAGGAATGTTTTGGAATACATTTTTGTGTTGGCTGTATATCTTTAGATGTTATGTTCATGTTTACTTTTATCACATTCTGTACTCGAGGATGAGCAAAGAACAAGTGTGGGGGAGCTTGTTGACGGTCATTATTGCAAACATAAACCATCAACATAGCCTGCATTTATCCTTGATCTTAATCACCAACATAGGTATAGAGGTTTATACTAAGTATTTCCACGAGTTTTAGTGAATCTGTGAATGCAGGAGGATTTATTTAGAAAACAGACCATGTGGACCATATCGTCAGAGCAAATCACGATCATCCACGACGAAACTGACTTAAAGGACCCCTAATCCACCGTCCAAGACAAACCGTCGTGAAACAACTTGAACAGGCATAGGGTGGGGCTGGCCTATGAGGCCCACCTACCGGTCTCCACTTTGAACGTTGATCTCCACCGCCTTTTAGAGTCCATCTTCACCATGTATCAAGGTCGGTTCGAATCAAGGGTCGAGATAATGAGTTGCCATGGATTCATGGGCCCACAGGCAGCCTGGTGACCCCAATAAAAGGACCCCCATACCTCCTCCAAAAATGGATCGCAATCAAGAGAAGAATAGTCCTCCACATTAGGATCTATCCTTTGTAAATAGAAAATAGTGAGACAGAGAGTGAGGGAAGAGTTTAAAGGAAGTGCCAGCCTATTGCTGCTCTCTCTGTGGCTTGTACCTTGGCGGATCCAGGTTCTACCTGAGCTTGCTTTTGATACATCTTTGGTAATTGATTTCTGATTCAAGTAAGTATTGTGTTTATATTGTTCATCAGGATCATGACTCGTTGAGTGCTTTAATTCTTGACGAAGAGCTAAAGTGGTAATCGTTAGTATAAGCGTGGTGCTTAGACTTTCGGCTACTCATGGATGCACCCTGCATTTTGGATCAGTGGTAGATCACGAGGGTGACAGCCTCGTTGAGTCATCTATAGTCCACCTCCCATCTATTGGCCAAGTAGGACCCGGTTGCGACAGAAATAGCATACTCTGTTTCTGCTTTTCCTTGGTAATGTCCCCTGGTGAACACTATGATACATAGCTTACCTAAGTTAGAAATCGAGAACCTTAGTAGTCCTCTCTATGCTCCTGTTTATCCTTAGCCTTGTTGCTACCCCTAGTTAAGTTAGACTTAGTTAAACTCACATGTTTCCCTAAGTTCGATATCCTAGAATACTTCCATTAAAAAGCTACAACCAATATCCGTGCGCTTACGGATCTTCTTCTGCGTGCCCCCACGAGTCTCAACATAGTGCTTCGCCACCGGCGAGCCATCGCAGTGGAGCAGAGCTCCTTCCCTCTCCCTGCTCGATGACGCGTGCCCCAGGAGCATCATGCACCGCACACACACCTGTTAGTCTCTGCGAGTCACCAGCCCCACTGTCAGTCCCTACCGAGCCGCCGACCAACCAGAGCATGCCACATGTCAAGCCAGGGTTAATCTGCTCTTTTTCTTTTTCAAAAAATAGAATAAAGTTAGAAAATTCATAATAAATTCATACGACCTTAGAAAAATATGAAAGTAGTCCCAAAATTCTCCTAAAAATAAGCTCTACATCATAGGACCATGTTTGAGTGCATTTGGATCTTTTGAATTTCTGTCGCTTCTTTGTGTATATCTATAGGAGTCACTTATCATGGCATTATGTCCCATTTGGTAGCCCTGGAGGATCAGCTAACTGAGGAGGACGACTATGAGTACACCAAGGAGCTTGGAGATGACCAGTTTGTAGGTGACACGTCCCACCCAACCTCGTAGATTCCTATTAGACATGCAATAATGTAGCTTCTAGTGCTTTACTTTCATGCAAATGATCTGTGATAGGTTGCATGGTAGAATTCCTTGAAGCCATTACCTTGTCGCAACCTTACCCCCTGATAGATGCTTGCTTACACTAGTATAGAAACAAGTTGTACTCCCGGTTGGGAAACCCCTTCAGTCCCGGTTTCCCAACCGGGAGCACGAATCCGG
>PUID01032926.1:21207-33171 GCA_002993905.1 Miscanthus sacchariflorus | reverse complement strand
TTTGTAGTTTTGCCGTACGTTGTGATCGGAGGTGGCCTAGCACTCAATGACACATGGTTTATACTAGTTCGGGCAACATGCCCTATGTCCAGTTCGAGTCAGTCAGTCACTTTATTCCTGAGCCTAGGTGCTCGAAGTTTGCAGTGGGGTTACAAATGAGAAGGAGAAAGATGGGGGTATAAGAGGTCCGGTCGGACTCCGGTTGGAAGGGCCGAGAGTGATGGGAGCCCCGCTATGAGCTAAGTGTTCAAGCATGTGCTTGTGGTTCAAACCTGACGGTTCTGTGGTTGTGAACTAGTGAACTTGATCGATCTGATGAATCTGAATCAATCTTAAATGAACTTGGATGAACTTGAATGTTTTGAGAGAGCGCATCCCCTTTTATAGATAAAGGAGATGACCTTACAAGTGAGAGGGAGAGAGTATGTATGCTTCTAAGCCTTGTTGCCCACGTCGGTGGGTACAGGATGATGGTAGGCGCCCACAATACTGTTGGATGTCAGATGCATGTGGGAGGTTGTATTATCTTCTTTGGGTATGGCAGACGTCGGCGCCCACCACACTGTTGATACCGGAGGCATGCAAGGGGTTTTACCATGTTCGGCTGGTATGGTAAATGTTGGCACCCACAACACTGTTGATGCCCAGAGGCATGTGGGGGGAGCCTTACCATATGGGAGTTAATGGCACCCATAATACTGTAGGGGAAAATGTTGGTGCCTACAACACTGCTTGGGTTCTGACGTGCTAGCAGGGTCGTAGAGTACTGTTTCCATAGGTGTACAGGGTACGGACCCCAGTATTGTGGTTTGACTTGTGCGCCCTACCTTACTTTCTCCGTCCGTTTCCTGCTCCTTAACGAGCGGACGTCCCTAGTCGGTTAGTCCTAGTCGGCTCTGATCGCGCCAGTCGGAGAAGAGCGATGAGCAGTGGTTTGGTGCATCCCCGGTCGGAGACGTGGGTCAGAGTCGGAAGTAGTGCTTTGGCCAGGCCTTCTAGTTGAAGTGACCGTCTGGAGGTGGGCTGGGGATTGAAGCGAGCGCTCCTGTCGGAGACGTGGGCCGGAGTCAGAAACGGGCACCGTTCCTCCTCGGCTTGGCCTTCCGGTCGGTGATTGGATCGCCCTTCTGGCCTGTTGTTTGGGTACTTGGGCCGGCTTATGAGTTGCGCATTGTTTGTAATGTTTCTTGCTGGGCCGAGCCTCTGTGGGGAAGCTGATCCTCGAGGGACCTCAGGTTTATGAACCCGACACCTTTTGTCTTTTTAGCACACCATCCGGGTCAGACGCGCAATAACACAAATTTACTCGTTGGTGTTTACTCAAAACATCAATAGTTGGCGCACCAGGTATGGGTCCTTTGCGTGTTCCGACATTAACATTAGGCCTCAGATGGCTAGCCACAGTATCAGCTGGGTCCTGGGCGCACTCATGCACTTTGGGGACTTGGACTTCATCATCACGGTGGGAGGAGAGTTGGCATTGGCTCACGCCGCCATCCAACCTCTCCCCTCCATCAGCCTCGACTATGGGCGGCTTCAGTGCTAGCTCGGTGTCTCCCTAGGACCCCAGCCATCCAGGGAGGACCCGCACTGCCTCACCTTCTCTTATGCCAATGACATGGCATGACTCACCAGAGCGGAACCCCTCTCTCCGAAACACCTCATACGGAGCACCCCGACAGTGCTTTCGTTTGGTCTCCGCAACGGCGCGGGGACCATTAGCCACCTTGTGGCACAACGCATGATTCCACCTCCCATGAATGATGAATTCATGGGGGTGATCGAACACGTCGCGGAATCGTTCCACGACCTCCTCATAGAGGAGCCAAAGTCACCCTCTGGCTCTAACTCTAGTAGGGGAAGCCATCACCCCTCTCGTGAATGCTTCATGATGGGTAACCCCGAGGGACATGTCGAAAGCATCCGCGAGGAGGAGGCTACCTCGGCGAACAACCCCGATGATGAGGTCGAGGGGGAGACAGCGGCCCCACCTCGCATGCGGGTGGAGCAGCTAATAGCCTAACACCGAGAGATCGAGGAAGCGTGGCTCCAGCTTGAGCAAGAATGCGCGGAACTCGATCGGGAAATCGAGCGCCACGGAGACGGTGCGCGCGCACGTGCCATGGCCCGCGACTTGAACCGAAGGATCATCACCGATGATGAAGCCCTCCCTTATTTCATCTGGTCGAGACAAAATATCGCCGCCACCATAGCCTTGCTCCATGGCCTTCCAGAGGCCACGACGCCTGAGGATCATATGGACCACCACGAGATTCGCACGCTGCTCGAGCGTGCGGTGGCACAGCAGGCTAAGAGCACGTTGTCTCGGCGACATGAGCTCAACGCCAGCCAGCGCATGCTCTCAGAGCATCCTAGCAGGGACGCATCGATCCACCAGGCGCCACAAAGTGGTGCGCAGCACGCTGCGGTCTCGGTGCATCAGCATCTCGGCCACAACCGTGATGCACGCAACACCCTCGACGCTCGCAAGATAATGACGATCTGAGAGAGGGAGTTAGCCACGGCTATCACCCTCACTATAGCGGATGCTACAATAGTGGTGAGGACCGAAGGCCGAGCCCCTGCCTACCGAGGCCTTAGGCCTTCGGTCGACACATCCTCAATGCTGCCTTCCCACCAAGGTACCAACCACCAACCAACATCCTGAAGTACTATGGGGAAACGAACCCTAGACTATGGCTCGAGGATTATTGGCTTGCCTACCAAGCCAATGGTGCACATAATGACAATTTCATTATCCGCAACCTTCCATTGTTCTTGGCTGATTTGGCACAAACATGGTTGGAACACATGTCGTCCAACAGAATCCAAGGTTGGACGGACCTGAAGGAGAGCTTCGTGGGAAACTTCCAGGGCACATTCAAGCGCCCTGGGAATCCATGGGACCTCAAGAACTACCGATAGTAGGCCAGAGAAACCCTCCATGGGTACATCTGATGCTTCTCCCAGTAGTGCAACGAGCTGCCTAACGTCACCAACACCGACGTTATAGGGGCTTTCCTATCCGAGACCGCCTACAAGTCTCTAATTCACAAGCTAGGATGCAAGGGTTTGCGAACCACCAAGGAACTTCTCAACATCACCACCAGCCATGCCTTGGGTGAAGAAGCGGTCGGAGTGATCTTCAATCGGCTCAATGGCAAGGCGAGGCGGGACGAGGATGCTGGCGAAGGCACCTCCAACCGTCTAGCCAAAAAGAAGAACAAGAAGCAACGGCGTGAGGGCTCTCTCATGGCCGCCGCTGACCATAGGGGTGGTTGGAAGGCCACGTAGGGCACCCTGAACCACTTTGAAAAACTACTCGAGGGGCCATGCCCAAACCATGCCTTCCCCGTCAAGCGGATGGTTTTCCAACACCAGATGGCTGCCTCATGATCTTCGGAGGATTGGAGGCCTACGACTCCAAGCGCCGCCAGAAGATTGCACACCATGAGGTCTATGCGACTGAACCAGTCACGCCTGCCTTCCTCCGATGGTTAGAGTCCGCTATAACCTTCGATCGGACAGACCACCCGGAGAGCGTCCTATAGCCAGGGAGATACCCGCACATGGTCGACCGAATCGTTGGCATGAAGCGGCTCACCAAAGTACTGATGGATGGAGGCAGCGTCCTCAACATCATGTACGCCAAGACGCTCGACGCCATGGGCATCGACTGAGCGCGCATCCGACCAACTGGAGTGCCCTTTCATGGCATCGTGCCTGGAAAGCAGGCCATGCTGCTTTGGCAGATCAACCTGCCCATCACCTTTGGGGGTTCGTCCAACTACTGGACAGAGAACCTCGCTTTTGAAGTGGTGGGGTTCCACAGAACTTACCACGCCATCCTAGGATGACCATGCTACATGAAGTTCATGGCCATCCCTAACTACACCTACCTCAAGCTAAAGATGCCAGGCCCAGGCGGGGTCATCACCATCGGCACCTCATTTCAGCGTGCCTACGAGTGCAAAGTTGAGTGCTGCGATCACGTCGCAGCAATCGTCGCCTCCAGAGAGCTCGCGGCTCTTAGGTAAGAGGTTGCCGAATAGGCACCTGACCCCAAGTTGTCAACCATGTCCTTCGAACCAGCGGAAGGCTCTAAAGAGGTCCTCATAGACCCTAGGAGCACCGAGGGCAAAACAGTGTGCATTGGTACCGCACTTTCCTCCAAATAGGAAAGCGCGCTCGTCGGCTTCCTCCACGCCAATAGAGACATCTTCATGTGGAAACCCTTGGACATGCCAGGCATTCCGAGGGAAGTCACTGAGCATGCCTTGAAGATCCACCTAGGCTCCAAGCCAGTGAAACAACGCCTGCGTCGCTTCGACGAGGGGAAACATAGGACCATCGGTAAGGAGATCGCAAAGCTTTTGGCGGCCGAATTCATCAAGGAAGTGTACCATCTAGAGTGGTTAGCCAATCCCATTCTTGTATGAAAGAAGAGTGGAAAATGGAGGATGTGTGTTGACTACACAGGTCTCAACAAAGCGTGCCCAAAGGATCCGTTTCCTTTGCCGTGCATAGACCAAATAGTTTACTCTACCTCAAGGTGCAAAACCTCTGCTTCCTCGATGCGTACTCTGGGTACCATCAAATCGCAATGAAGGAGTCCAACCAGCTCACGACATCTTTCATCACCCCCTTTAGATCATTCTGCTATGTCACAATGCCTTTTGGTCTAAAGAACGCTGGAGCTACATACCAGCGTTGTATGCCCAAGTGTTTTGGGGACCTCATTGGGCTGACCATTGAGGCTTACGTTGACAACATTGTGGTCAAGTTCAAATGGGTTGACCACCTCGTAGCCAATCTTGAGCAGACCTTTGCAAAACTCCGAGCAAACGACATCAAACTCAATCCTGAGAAGTGCATTTTTGGGGTCCCGAGGGGCATGCTGCTTGGTTTCATTGTCTCCGAGCGTGGCATCGAAGCCAACCCAAAGAAGATCTCAACCATCACTAGGATGGGCCCTATTTAGAATATAAAGGGAGTACAATGAGTTACAGGATGCCTTGCCGCGCTCAGTCGCTTCATCTCGTGTCTCGGCGAACAAGGTCTCCCCCTTTATCGACTTCTGAAGAAGTCCGACCACTTCGAATGGACATTCGAGGCCCAGGAGGCACTTGACATGGTCAAGCTGCTTCTAACAAAGGCCCTAATCCTAGTTCCTCCTATCGATGGAGAACATCTTCTGCTCTACATTGCGGCCACCACACAAGTGGTCAGCGCCATCCTAGTAGTAGAGCGGGAAGAAGAGGTGCACGCCCTCAAAGTAAAGCGCCATGTGTACTTCATCAGCGAGGTACTATCCGACTCAAACACCTGCTACCCCCAAATCTAGAAGCTTATGTACTCCATCCTCATCACCAAGAGGAAGCTACGTCACTACTTCGAGTCACATCCGGTGACGGTCGTGACGTCCTTCCCTCTCGGCGAGGTCATCCTAAACCAGGATGCCACTAGAAGAACCGCAAAATGGGCACTCGAGCTAATGGGTTAGGGCATTACGTATGCCTCCTGGACGGCCAACAAGTCCTAGGTGTTGGCTGATTTCATCGTGGAATGGACCGAGGTCCAAATGCCACCAGCGGTCATTGATCAAGAATACTGGACGATGTACTTCGATAGTTCGCTGATGAAGAAGGGAACCGGCGTAGGACTGGTCTTCGTGTCGCCCCTCAGGGTATGAATGAGGTACATGGTCTATCTCCATTTCCCCTCCTCCAATAATGTGGCCAAATATGAGGCGCTCATCAACGGTCTATGCATTGCTATCGAGTTGGGCATCCGACGCCTCAACGTTCGAGGAGATTCCTAGCTGGTCATCGACCAAGTCTTGAAGTTGTCAAGCTGCCATGACACCAAGATGGCCGTGTACTACCGAGAAGTCTGCCGGTTGGAGGACAAGTTCGACGGCCTCAAGCTCAATCACATCCCAAGGCGCCTCAACGAGGCGGCTGATGCACTTGTGAAAGCAGCATCTGGCCGAGAACCGGCGCCAACAGGCGTCTTCGCTAGCGACCAGCACAAGCCCTCAGTTCGCTACGAGGGGTCAGAAAAAGGCAGTAACGGTCCATCCAATCTAGGCCTGGGGGCTGACCAACTGTTGGCTCCATCCAGCCCTAAAGTCATGGAGCTCGAAGAGGACCCAGTGACAGAGCCCGACCCTCTGGTTGACTGGAGGACGCTCTACCCTGACTACCTCCTCTGTGACATGCTACCGACGGACAAGACAGAGACTCGACAGCTCGCACCAAGTGAAGGGCAAACTCTACAAGTGAAGCCACACCAGGATCCTACAGTGCTGCATCCCCATCAAATAGGGGAAGCATTTGCTGAGCGATATCCATGGTGGGGTCTACGGTCACCATGCCATGCCTAGAATCCTGGTCAGAAACGTGTTTCGATAGGGCTTCTATTGGCCCACTGCTGTAGCCGACGCCGAGCAGATCGTGCGCACCTGCGAAGGGTGTCAATACTACACTTGGCGAATTCACCTACCGGCCCAAGCACTCCAGATGATCCCTATCATGTGGCCATTCACGATCTGGGGCTCAATCTGGTTGGACCTCTCAAGAGAGCGCTCGAAGAATACACCCACTTGCTTGTCACCATAGACAAGTTCACAAAGTGGCTAGAAGCTCGGTCGATCTCCGCGATCAAGTCCAAGCAAGCCATGTTGTTCTGCTTCAACATCATCCATCGCTTTGGAGTCCCAAACTCCATCATCACAGACAATGGCATGCCATTCACCGGAAAGAAGTTCCTTCGCTTCTACGATGAATACCACATCCGGGTCGATTGGGCCGCCGTCGCGCACCCCCGAACGAACGGGCAGGTCGAGTGCGCAAACGGCATGGTCCTACAAGGCCTCAAGCCCAGGATCTTCAACCGATTGAACAAGTTTGGCACATGCTAGGTCACCAAGCTTCCTTCAGTACTCTGGATCCTGAGGACAACCCCCAGTCGAGCCATCGGCTACACACCCTTCTTCATGGTCTATGGTTCCAAGGCTGTCCTCCCAACCGACCTCGACTATGGGGCACCAATGATCAGAGCGTACGGCGAACATGGAGCCAATGTGTCCCACAAGGACACCATGGACCAGCTAGACAAAGCCCGCAATGCCACCCTCCTCTGCTCAACCAAATACCAATAGGCGTTGCGATGGTACCACAGCCGACGAGTGTGGGGTCGAGCCTTCAACGTCGAAGACTTGGTCCTCTGCCTCGTACAGAGCAACAAGGACCGCCACAAGCTCTTCCCACCATGGAAGGGACCATACGTTGTTGCGGAAATACTCCGTCCAGGCGCCTACAAGCTCAAGACCACCGACGGTGAAATCTTCACCAATGCCTAGAACATCGAGCAGCTACATCGCTTTTACCCTTAATAAATGCACATTCTCTCTTATTAGTTTTGTTATCGAACCCCCCCCCATTTTTTCAGTGACATCCAACCCCAACAACGGCAAGGGGTCAGATCTCACTCAGGGGCTGATATGAGCATATCTATCCAGCAAACATTTTCTGTGCATACTCCCCTTTTTTACGTTAGGACGTAGGATCTAGGTTTACGGGAACAAGCCCTAAGTATAACTGGTCAGACTATGGGATACCTATGCCCCAATGGCTACGGTGCCTTTGATCACCAGCGTAATCAGAATTGGCTCGCCCACACTCTGAGCTTTTATGACCTTAACAAACGAAAAGGGTCGAAATGCACTAACTCTTTATGCAAAAAGGGGAGAAGAGCTAAGACACCGTTTGCTAGACCAAAATTCAAGAGCTTGTCCATTTGTGACAAGTTTTCTCCGCTTGGCTTATCTGCCTAACTAAATTCTTGCGCAGGGTGTCCTCATTCCCTATTCCCATAGGAAAAACTTATCTTAGCAGGTAACACGAGTCGATCAGATGGCTTGGCCACTAACGAGAAAAAGGTAAGGAGCAGGCAGGATCACCCTCATATCCGATGGAGGTTTTCTGAACCCATCACTCTTACCATCGAGGTAAAACCGGTGCCCAGGTCGATCAAACGGCTCAAAACCACCGCCGAGAGACAAGCACCCCTACTTACTTACTTTACGTATTAATTTCGATACCGAGCCTCCAACCCCAGTAATGGCTGAAGGTCAGACATCGCCCGGGGGTTGGTGGGAATGTCTATTCACTAGACATTCTCTTTGCCCGATCCCTACTTACGTTTAAGAATTGGAGGCACGGTGTGCGGGCGCAAACTTTGAGTAAACCTGGTCGGACCGCTAGGACCCTAAGCCCCAGTAGCTATGGCGTTTTTGCCCACCAGGGCGATCAGAGTTTTTTTTCTCCGCACTCCAAACCTTAACCTCCACCTTCTCGGGAAGGGTTTGGAGGGGCCTACCAATGGAATCTCCATCGAGGAGAGGCTGTCAGGTTGCCCAAGTAATTCGAACGGCTCAGGCTGCTACCGAGAGATAGATACGGAAGAATGGGAGGATCGTGCAGGTTACACCGGCCCCGTCATGAACTTTGGACCCAAACCCTGCATGGACACATCCGGTAAGAACTCCTAGAACCCGTCACTCTTGCCATCAAGGTAACATTATCGACCCCTGCTCTTTCTTTATATGATCATTCATTCGTTCAAATCATTCATACATTCATCTCATACATCCAAGCATTGCATATGCAATTACAGCATCGCAACGCTTCACGTCATGTCATGAAGTGGTAGTCGTCTCATTCGATATGAGCAGCGACCGATCGAGGTTCGATGGCCAGCCCGCGAGGGGCTCGAGGCCGCCTCGGGTCAAACAGAGCCAGGGGAGAAAAACCAAGATGAGCCCCAGCGGCCTTGCCCGACCCAGCTCAGAAGCGGATAGGGACATCTTGACCTTTCTCGTTTGATTCTAACCTCAAGCCAAGCCCATAGAATCTCCATTGAGGAGAGGCCAATGGGCCACCTAAACCTATCGAACGGCTTGGGCATCTACCGGGAGGCAGGTTAGGAAGTAGTGGAATGCCACATGAGGGCTCTACCGACCCCGTCAGCGGATGATGGACCTAGATTCCACTCGAACATGCCCATTAGCGAGCTCACCGAGCATAATACTCGAGCCATCGAAGCAAGTGTCATTAGCTCAGCCCCTTCGGTTGTGGAAACCGAGGATGGGGTGACGCGTGAAACACGGTGGACCCCTACCGAACCCCAAGGGGCTTGGGGGCATTAGCCACCTGATCCTAGATCGAGAGACCGAGGTTCAAAGGCCGGCTCACGAAGGGCCCGAGGCCGCCTCGCATCGAACAAAAGTCAGGGGGGAAAGCGTAGATGAGCCCCAACGGCCTTTGCCCATCCCACCTAGAAGCGGACAAGGTCATCTCAACCTTCTCGTTCAATCCAAACCTCTAGCCGAGCCCATAGAATCCCCATTGAGGGGGAATATGTAGGAAGGTGGGTTAAGGAACAATGGAATGTCACACGAGGGCTTTGCCGACCCCGTCGCAAGTGATGGAACCAGATTCCGATCGAATATGCCCGTTAGTGAGCTCACCGAGCACGTCACTTGAGCTATCGAGGCAAGTGACGTTAACTCAACCCATCCGGTTGCGGAAACTACGGACGGGGCGACAGTCACAAAAACGAGCCGACCCTCGACCAAATCCCCGCTACACACGGGGGCTCGAGGAATGTTGGACTTGCGAGAAGACTGAACGCACGGTCATAGAATGATAGCTAAGATCCTTGGGAGGGGGTACGTGCTAATACAAGAGATGCTTTCTCCTACTAAGTTTCGCTATCCTCTCCTCGGTTTTCAGTGACATATGACCCCAGCAACGGCAAAGGGTCGGACCTCACTCGGGGGCTAATAAAGGTATAAGTACACCATTTTTGAAATAGTCGCCACATCAGACCTCTTCCTCACACTATGTAACACCCTAAAAATTGCCTCTTTTGAAATAGAGCTAAAATGATTATTTATGAATTTTTGTGCACATAAAATATAGGAAAATAAAAATTTTCATTAAATTAAAATACATCATAAGGTAGCAACATGTTTGAGCATACATGACAGTGCATTTGATTTTATTGGTTGAGTGGTTTTAATTGAAAAGTCAAAATGGTTAAAATGCTTTTCAAATGAAATTGAAAATGGCTTTGAAATAAAAGAAAAGAAAAGAAACGAAAATTAGAAAATAAAAGTATTTTTAAAGTTGTATAGTTTATCTTGGAAAGCCTAACGAAATTGTCCATTTTTATTTGAATAGGGAAGTATATTTGAAACTATACTTGAATTCGAATTGAATTGGGCTTGGATTTGAAAACTAGAATTGAAAAAAAAATTGAATTGGAAAAATATCCCTTCTTTCCTTTTCAGCCCACCTCCAGGGAATCGGCCCAGCCTCCTCTTCCCTCCCTCCCGCGCTCGGCCCGCTGGTGGCCCAGACGCGCCCTTCCTCCCTTCTCCCTTTTTCCCTTGCACCGGCCTGATTCCACGCGGCCTTTTCTTCTCCCGCGCACGCACCGCACGCGGCCTAGTTCGGCCTTCGTCGCCCGCAATGCGCTCGCTCGCCCATTTTCTCCCTCTCTCACTATGCTTTGGCCCCACCTATGAGCACCTTTCTTCTCCCTTTCCTTTCTTCTTCCCCGCGTTTCCTTTTCTCCGCCCGGCACCTTCCTTCCTCGGCGCCCGCCGTTGACGCTACCGGCTTGAAATCTCGCCGCCGTCGCCCACAGAAGGAAAGCGGCCAATCCTGCCCAAATCCGCCTGCTTCCCTTCCTTCTAGCGCCCACCGCTAGGCCTATAAAGCCCTACGCCATCCCTTCTTCCTCTCCCATCCTCGGCCGCAGCCAAAATCCACCGCCGTCGTAGCTCTTCCTCGCCCGCACCTCTGAACTCGACGTCGACGTGCCTCGAAGCTCCACAGTGCCCTCCCACGCCCGTAGGTAATGCCAATTTCGCGTATTGGTCTTGATTGGATCGCATTTCTCCTCACCCGTGCACTCTTTCTCTCTCCAGCCGCCACCGCCGTCGACCCGTGCTTCAGAGACCTTCCCAGACGCCGCGCTTCCCTCCTAACGACTCGTGGTGAGCTTAGCCGTCTCCCCATGCCCTCAGTTAGTTGATTTGCGTACTAGAATGCCGAAACGGCGAGCTCCAAATCGCCATTAATGGCGTCGCCATGGGCTCGGTACCCCGCCGTGTTCCCTCGCCTCGGTAGTGCCCCCAACGTGTTCGCGCGTGCCCGTAGATCATCCCAGTAGGTTTGGTTTGCTCCGGGGAGGTCTAGAACATCATTCTGGCATCCACCGCTGAGCTCGGCTCGTTGCCGGCCATGGAGGGCTCGCTGGTGGGAGTGCGCAGCCGGTGGAGATCCTCCCAAGCATCCAGCGCCGTTAGATCTAGCGTGGACGGCCTAGATTAGAACAACCGGTTGGTTAAGTAACCGGTCCACCACGGACTCGTGGACTCGGTGCACCGCGCCAAGTCAGCGCGTGCCCACGCACGCGTGGTGCACTACACTAGTCCCCGGCCGCCACGTGGCTGCCCAGTCAGCGTCACGGTCAAACCGCTGCCAAGCCTTGCACGTTTTGCAGATTAGGCCCCGGATTTCCAAGTAATCAACCCGCAGTCCATAACAGTTTAAAATAAATACATTTTAGTCCTATTTTTATTCACTTTAGACCCTGTGTTTTCCAGAATTAGTGCGCGCAGTCCAAAATCCATTTAAATTCAGATTTTTAATTGWTTTAATTCMAAAATGAGTTTGAGTTATTTACAGAAATGCCACTGAATCTTATTTCATGCGTAACTTTTGCGTTTTAAGTCCGATTTGACCCGTACGAGTTGCGTTAGGACCGTATTTACATTTTCTACATGTTTATAGTACTATTAGGCATGTCTTCAATATTTGAAATTCATGGGTAGATTTAATCTATTATTTAACTATAGGGAAACTTGTTTAAATCATAACTTATTCATTT
>PUID01032925.1:13994-29658 GCA_002993905.1 Miscanthus sacchariflorus | reverse complement strand
TTAATATTATTCATGTTCCTAGTTATCATGTTCATCATCTACTTTGATTATATGCTTAGTATAGCTAAAATTATAGTTATGTTTATGCATATGTTCGCAAAGTGCTTACTCTCGTACATGTGGGGCTGAGTGGTTGACATTCTGTAAGTGTGGTGCTTATACATTGTTTACCTATGGATGCTCCATATATTATGGGCCATGTGGTAGATCACGAGTGTGACACTCTGGTTGAGTCCTTTGTAGGCTACTCCCCGAATATAGGAAAATTAGGACCCGGTTGCGAAGGGAGTCAAGCTTTGTTCTTGATCTTCCTTAGTAATGTCCCTTATGTGTAGATATAAAGATAACCTAGCCATGAGTATTAAGTGTAATTACACTAATCAATGTTTGCTTTGACTTGTAATTAAGAATGACTTAGGAATTAGTTTCTCTATTGTATTTGCTTAGTCATGCTAATGCTATCATATGGAGAAATTAGAGTATTCATTATTCATTGATCAATTATCATTTATCATATATATTATCTCTTGACTTACAACTGTTTTGAGTGGATGGTTGGTTTCTCCATCATAAGTATAAGTTATCAATATATTTCCTATGCTAGTCCTTCCCTAAGGTAAAAATATAAAAAATGATACCTAGAATACTCCCGGGTGAAATACTATAATGGTATATTATATGTGTGCTTGTGGATTCTTTATTATATATATAATCTTTCCTCATTTACAAGTGTCATAAATAAATACCAACAAGCATTTTCTAGCGCTGTTGCTAAGAATATAAACTTAGTAGCGATGTTATGAAACATCAACAACAGCTTCCTAGGACATGCGGAGTTCTATAGGTGCTTTATCAAAGACCTCGCAAATCACTAGACCCCTGATGAGTCTCCTCGCTAAAGATGCACCTTTCACCTTTGGCGACTAGTGTCATGAAGCCTTTCAAATCATCAAGAAGGCACTCATTTTTGCTTCAATCATCCAACCACCTGATTGGAATCTCCCTTTTGAGATCATGTGTGATGCTAGTGACTTTGCGGTTGGAGCTATTTTAGGCCAAACCAAGGATAAGAAGCACTATGCCGTAACCTACGCTAGCAAAACCTTGGCCGGACCACAGCTCACCTATGCTACAACTGAAAAAGAGTTGTTGGCTGTTGTCTTTGCTATAGACAAGTTTAGATCTTACTTAGTGGGGGCAAAGGTAATTATTTACATGGATCCTGCTGCTCTCATGTACCTCCTCACTAAGAAAGATGTTAAGCCTCAGCTAATTTGATGGATCCTTCTATTCCAAGAGTTTGACATAGAAATTAGAGATAAAGGAGTAGAAAATTCGATGGCCAACCCCTTGTCTAGGCTTTAGTTCAAGGAAACACATGAGCTACCCATCAATGACTATCTAACTGATGACACCTTGCTCAAGATAATAGACTTTGATCCATGGTATGCAAACAACGTGAACTTTATAGTGGTAGGCTATGTCCCACTTAGTGAGAACAAAAGAAAGTTGATCCATGAAAGTTGTTCTGACCTATGTGACAAGCCATACCTATACCGAGCTTGCATCGATGGATTGTTGAGAAGATGTGTTCCTATGGTTGAGGCTACCAAGATTATGGAGAGATGTCCTGCCTCACCATACGAAGGACATTATGGAGCATTTTGGACACATGCCAAGATCTAGCAAAGTGGCTTTTACTAGCAACTGATGTATCAAGATACAAAATAGTTTGTGAGATGATGCCACCGATCTTATAAACATGGGAACATCAATTCATGAGATGCAATGCCTCTCATGAACAATCTCCAAGTTGAACTCTTTGATGTGTGGGGGATTGATTTCATGGTGTCGTTCCCTAAGTACAAGAACTGTGAGTACATCTTGGTGGCCGTGGACTATGTGTCCAAATGGGTAGAAGCAATACCATGTTGAGCTATCGATTCAAAACATGCCAATAGAATGTTCCATGAAATCATTTTTCCTTTCTTTGGTACAACCCGAATGGTAATAAGCAATGGAGGATCCCACTTCATAGATAAGGCCTTTTGGGAGTACCTAGCGGAACATGGAGTTCATCACAACATAGCAACACCTGTTGGCCGTGCTTAACTCACATATTTAACCGCCAACACTTGCATGAAATCCTAGCATACAGGCACTAAACTTAGAAATAGGTCTTTAGAACTAACAATCTCTACAAGTTTTGGTGTTTGACAATTTGCAAGAGGGTATTTATGGAATACATGGAAATCATATTCAAGGTGCGCAAAGAAACAAAGCGTGGCACCATATTGCACAAAGCAAAAGAGCCCAAGAGGGGAAGGCCTACTACCAGGCCAAATTAGGGCCAAGCATATGGACAAAAAGGGCCCAAACCCAAACCAAACGATCTCCAAATGGTGTGAAACTTTATAGGCATGGCCCACACATCCATAGAGGCCCACCAAACAAAACTTGGGCTAGGACGACGTCTCCTTGGGGTGGACGCCCACCTACAAACTCGCCTCAGGCCCAACCTTGACAAGGTGCTTCTTACCTCCTCTCCAACGTTGACCAGGAGCATCCGATAAATTATATATAGAGTAACCCAATAACCCAAGAGTGCCCAAAACCAATTGGAGAGTCCGTGTATACCACGGAGAATCCGCCAGAGCCTGAACAGGCCCAACTAGAAATGACTCACCTTGGCACTCGGCACAGTGAAGTGTCCATTACTCGGAACGGAGTATCCGACAGTCACAGAGAGTGTGAGTTTAATTAACAAGTTTACCCAAACAAGTCAATAATACTAGTTAGTATCCCAACCCAACAACATAATAGTAGACCCACCATTAGATGTCACATTCTAGGAACCAATGGTGATCTAACCATATTCCTTATCATCATTCCGAATCACCGATGAATCTCTCTAATTGGATCTCTCTCGCTCTTTTCAGGAATCATCTCGATGAGAAGAGCGTATAGGATGTCATCATCAGCTTCTAGATGTCTGAATGGCAACACCATCAGGCAGGCACTCCACTATTATGAACCCTACTTTGGATACTTATCAAGTCACATTATGAATTATGCATTGTGTTTAGAGTTGGATAATGATCTCTTTCTCAAAACACTTAGAGTTACCCTTTAATCTGTTAGAAGCCTCTCATCTTAACAATGGGAATGGGAACGGGAACGCTTAATGCTTATTGTTTAGTTTCTTGGTCAATGGTAGAAGTCGAGCATGAGAAGGGAACTCATACTCGGGCATGTAGGATGCTACACCTAGACAATTAACTACTAAAACCAGTGAGGGTACAACTTGACTCATCTTACTAATCTAGCTAATGAATAATATCCCTAATGTGATAATCTTAATGATAACTTGGATATCCTACTCATGTGAGGGGTAGGTCGTCGTGAGCATGGGATCTCAGACGACATAGCTCGTGGAGTAGTAAGGATCGTGTATTGGGATATGTAAGTCCGAGTAACCAACCATACAGACGACATGCCGCAGATGGGTTGATAAGCCAAATAACTAGTTGCGACCTGTTTATCCATGAAACTGGCAAGGGGGTGGCGTCAGTCGGGAATGTCTGGGACATTGACCGGGAACCTAGTCGAACCTTTCATTTGACACTTGGGTCAGATTAGGGAAAGGTTGGAGAACATGTGGCAACCCTTACTACCAGACCCGGTGTATGGTGGTTAGTCTCGTTTTCCATGTGGGTACAGTTGTACACCTCTGAAGAGTCTTGAAAGCCTAGAGTCCTTCGAAACAGAACTAATCAGTTGTTCTTTCTTTCCATACCCATGGTAGAATGGATTATGGACTATGAGCACTTCTATTATAATGATACATACTATAATTATAATGTTGAGCATAGCATGTCATACTCTTAATGAATATCATTGCTTTCCACAACCATACAAGTGCTTGATAATTACTCTATGCATCCACCAAATCTTATATGTTGGAATTATGTCCTACGAGTACGCATTGTACTCACGGTGCAGCCGTTAAGATGTTTTGCAAGTAATCAGGGCCTTTCATCGAGACTTGCCCCAGTGAATACAAAGGTTAGTATACCTTGGAACAGGCGTTCTCCATGATGAGCTACGTGTAACTCCACAAGTAGATGAGCGACAAGGGTGGCAACCCAGTCCAAGGATAGAGTTGATTAGAGCATTAGACATAGCAGTAACCCTATTCTCTTAAATCCTATTTTGTTATCAACAATGTTTCAGGAACAAGCGTGAGACTGGAGCGTGTATGTGATTGAGTTGCCTAGTATGCATTGTATTGGGTATGTGTGTGTAACTCAGCGCAAAGATCCTAAAGAGGAGTCGCTACTTGCGCTCCTGGGGACCTCGTGATGTTGATTTGCTTAAATTGAGGGTTAAGTAGTCGACACTAGATTTAGGAGAGCTAACGTGACAGGTACCCCATAAGGATGGTGAGAGTCCAAAGTTCCATACACGTCAAAGACCATCCTGCTTAAAAAACAGAGATGATGTTAGCTCTACCTTGCTATATAAAAAAAATTATGATAAAAAAATGATGAGATAAAAAAAGGAAAAAATATAGATGATAAAAGGAGAGAGAAAATATAATGATATAAAAAGAAAAAAACTAAATGTTCACCAATTCATTTAATCATTTTTGTCTCCATATGAATTGTGCTCGTACAAGTTCATGATTCCCTTATTTAGTTGTAATGCTCTAGTTTGGATGTATTCTCCGGTAATATATCCATAGGTCTTTTTAAATTAAGCATGGTGATTAGGTTAAAATGGCCTCCTTTAATCAAAATTAGAAATGGTGTTTAATCTTGATTAATGAACTTTGAGTCAATATTTTCATAAACAATGGAAGTAATCTAAAATGCAAATAAACCAAGGCCTGATTTACACAGCATCCTTACCGTATGCCTTGTTTGAGTTACTCTAAAAGATAAAAAGTTTGGTGAACTAATAAATAAATAACTGAATAAAAAGTAACAAATGCATAATCTAAAAATTAAATATATAAAAAACATATTAAAAATAAACAGTTATGATAAAATGATTTAGGCTCCTCGGTGTTCAAACTGGTAGAGCCCTTGTTGTTTCCACATTTGTTTCTTTTTGTTTGAATAAAACAAGTACAAAATAAGTGTGGGGGAGATCTCTCAAAAGCGACATGCACACATTCGAGACCTCCCATCAATACGTTGCACAACCATCAGATGATCCATCATGCAAGAAGGACATGACAGAAAGATTCATAGAGGATTGATTGAATCTCCGGTTAAGCCAAACCACCTCTGATCCCCTTAGCTCCTTCCTCTTCAAACGTTGGTTTGTGCAACATTACCCTCAGCTCCCTACAATTTTGATTCTGAACACACATAAATCTTGATCACTAAAATTAAACACAACTTGACTCTGCTATCTCCTCCTAATGAACAATGCCCCTATGCACCATACTTCATTTAAATTTTTTGAAAAGTAACATGTTCATAACATCTTTAAGATATAAGATTGCATAAAGTTTGTTCCATATACATACACTTATGCTTGTGGGAAAATATTCTAAGGACAATCGTGTTGACTAAGTTGTTGTGAGGTGTGATATAGTTCTGACTTAGAAATCCTACCATTTCTATTTGAAGTACTTAGAGAATTTGTTTTGATAAAAATGCTATAAAACCATAGTGTCACATACTCCTCAATTGGTGAGCAATTCCTACCAAAGCCAGATATAACATCTTGCAAGTTTCAAGCCTTCACATACGCTGCTTGTTATTGTATTGAGTTTGGTCAAGTCTTGTTAACCCTTGTTGAGAAATTTATAATGCTCACAAGATCAAGATCACATACACCCACATACACATGCTACTCCTACACTGGGAGTATGTACAAACATGCTTTTATTTAAATCCACCAAAAATTCTGCTCCGACACTAGGAGTAGATAAAAATATGTTTGTTAAGCAAATACTGCATGTTCTAAGAAAATAATGATCTCTCTAAATATGTGGTTTAGAAGAGACAAGGGCTAGCTTAAAAAATGTGGACACATGAAGGTCCAAGTACAAAAAAATGATGAGCACATGAAGGCTCATGTATTGAAAAAAGAGAAAGAAGAAAGATAGCCATGTTTCAAAAGAATAAGTTATAGATAGAGATCATATCTACAAAAGGAGTATAGTTCTAGTTTAAACTTTTTCCACACTCATGCACATCTTGATCTAAGAGTATGACACTTCTCTCCTTGAATCCTCGATTTGACTTTACAACATATGCAATACAAGTATGCCGTATTGTTTATCCCTACCTAAAGCTCCACATAAACCTTTTTAGAAGTAGGAGAAAATGAAAGAAGGCAAAACATTGCTATGCCTTGGTAAGGATTTATATACCATTGAGTGATATGACTGTGCCACTTGAGGAGTATAAAGTGAACTATGCTTTTTCTTGACTAAAAAACTTCAAAAACTCCTAGTTGCTAAGATGTTCGATTGGGAAGATAACTTTGTTTCGAGAACTACTCCACTTTTCAACAACCCAAGGAAACTTGTTAGCTAATGCCACAAATCCCACTTGCGTAAAGAATGTGTTGGAATAACTTTTATGTAAGCCATATATCTTAGGATGTTAGGCTCATGATTACTTTTATCTCTAAGCTTTGCTCGAGGACAAGCAAAGGGGTAAGTGTGGGGGAATTTGTTGGCGGTGCTTAACTCACATATTTAACCCCAACACTTGCATGAAATCATAGCATACATGCACTAAACTTAGACATAGGCCTTTAGAGCTAACAATCTCCACAAGTTTTGGTGTTTGACCATTTATGGAATACATGGAAAACACATTCAAAGTACGCAAAGGAACAAAGCGTGACACCATATTGCACAAAGCAAAAAAGCCCAAGGGGGAAGGCCTACTACCAAGCCAAATTAGGGCCAAGCATATGGAGAAAAAGGGCATGGCCTACGGTTGATGGTCCTTACCTCACATTTTTAACCACCAACATTTGTATAAAATTTACTCAAATAAAAACCAAACCTAGACATAGGGCTTTAGAACTAACAGTTTCCATAAGTTTTGGTGAATTATGCATTTATAGGATACACACTTGGAATACATGGAAAAAGAGTCAAAGTGTGCAACCAGGAAAACGTAAACGCAGACTCTACACAACCAAATAGAAGGAAGGCCCACTTACCTTGCAAACTTGGGTAGAACACCCATGTGGCTACGCTCTAGGGCCAGTCCACAGCCCACCATGCAAAGGCGGTGGCGAGAGGGCCAGGTCAGGGGGTGGCCGACCCTAGGGCTCGGGCCACCCCCACCAGTGCCTCTCTGCCGCTCCTTCATCCAGCGATGGCATGGGAGCATGCAGAGGTGGTGGAGACCGATGCTCGCGCCAAATATAGCCTCCAGCACTGCCTCAAGCCTAGTATAAATAGAGGGGCAACCCCCCTCTCAATATACAACACAACAAAAAGGAGACACAATGTAGCAAGAAGAGAGAAGAGCTCCATTCATATATTAGTTTTGTAGTTAGTTCTAGTGTAGGGAGTGAGTGAGTGAGTAAGAGTGGAGAAGTACTAGAGTTGTTGGCTACCTCCTCTTGTGTACTCGGGGCCCCTTGTACACTTAGCGGATGGAATGCCGGGAAACACCGGCACCTCTCCACTTGTACCTCTACGATCCGAATACTACTTAGAGTATAAGGTTCATGTTTATCTTTGGTGGTGAGTTCTACTTTAAGTTAGTCTTGTTCCTTATTTACTTGCGGGTTCATCATCCATTCTTATAGCGGATACTCTAGTAGAGAGCCCTGATAAAGATGGATAATCCTAATCGCGTAGAGTAGTAGTCGATAGCGTATACATGGTGTATAGGCTAGAGCCTACCTTTGTTTGCCTCGTACTCCATAGTTGAGGGGTAGCTAGTAGGTGGTGATATCCTTGTCCGTGCCTTGTAATCCCCCACATCCAGGTACGGCATAGAGTCGTAGGCTGGCAATGCTTGGTAGACCAAGTGTTATCCGGTGCCCGAAGCAAGTCTATAGTGGCAAAACAATCTTGACTTAGGATCTCTATCCTTAGAAAACCTCACTACCTGAGTTATCCTTCTTCTTGTCATCCTAGGTGAATTATTTAAGGGACTTCTACACTACTATTCCCTATGGAAATATGATACCCAGAATACTTTCGGGTGAAATGCTACAATGGTAATTACGTGCGCTTGCGGATTATTTCTGTATGCGTTAAGAAATACAAACACCCACACATCCCTAGAGGCCACCTAGACAAAACTTGGGATAGGACAAGGTCTCTAGGGGTGACTAACCCATGGGGGTGGCCACCCCCCTACAAGCTCACCTCAGGCCCAACCTTGACAGGTGCTTCTTACCGCCTCTCCAACATTGGTGGCATGTGCATTTCGGAAGAATTGTAAGGAGGAATGGTAGTTTGCTCAAGATAGGAAGGAATGCAAGGAAGCACAACTCCACTCCATCTCCATCGTTCATCTTATGATGGTTTGATCCAAGGACTGAGGCAGAGAGGCACAAGGATCGCTGACATGGCGCATTGAGAGGCCTCCATTCGTCCTCTCAACCTATAAATACCCCCTCACTCCCTCTCATTCATAGCAACAAACAAGGATCAAGAGCAACACCATAATTGAGAATAAGAGCTTCACTCCATGGGCTTAGGCCCTAGCTAGCTTGTAGAGTTAATAGGGAGAGATGTGACGAAGAGTACAGGGAAGCACTGGGCTTGTCGGTGTCTGCCCAATCTTGTACCTCGGTGAACACTTGTGCCTCAATGGAGCTTTCTGCTAAGTGTGTTCGTGTTTTCTATGGTATAAAGTCTTTTGATTAGTTAAGCTTTATTTATACTTGTTTGCGGGTTCATCATTCATCCTCATGATGAGTACTCTAGTAGAGGGCCCTGATAAAGATAGATAACCCTACGCAACGCTAGAGTAGTAGTTGATAGCGTAGACGTGGTGTCTAGGCTAGAGGCTACCTTCGTTTGCCTTATACTACATGGTTGAGGGGTAGACAGCAGGTAGTGATAGCCCTATCGATCCCTCATAATCCCCCACATCTGGGTATGGCATAGAGCTACAAGCCGGTATCGCCTGGCAAACCAAGTGCGCTCCAGTGCTGGAAGTAAAAAAGTAAAGGTAGAGTTTACCCTTCCTTAGACTCAAGAGCCATAGGAATCCTTCTCTACCCTTTCTAACTTTACCCTTGTGTTGTCCTTCGATGAACTAGCTAGAAGAAGTACCTTCATTCCCTAAGGATATACGATACCCAGAATACTTCCGGATGAAAGCTACAACGGTAATTCCGTGTGCTTGCGGCATCTCTCTGTTTGCGTCAAGAAATACCAACAACACTATACCATCCCCAAACTAGTGGTTAGGTGGAAACATCTAAAAAGCAAATCAAGAATATTCTACAAAAGACTTTGGATGAAATGGGTAAGGGATGGAAGGACAAACTCCCTAATGCACTTTGGGCCTATCGAACTGCATACAAAACACCCATAGGCATGTCACCATATCAACTTGTATATGAAAAAACATGCCATTTGCCTGTTGAATTAGAATTCAGGGCCCATTCTACAATCAAGAAATGGAACATGGACCTCCACCTAGCTGGCAAGAATCATCAAATACAACTAGCCAAGCTTGAAGAGTGGAGAGAAAAAGTGTATCATAACTCCAAAATCTACAAAGAAAGAATAAAGAGATGGCATGACAAGAGAATCAAGCACAAAGAGTTCAAACCTGGCGACAAGGTTCTACTATTTCATTCAAGAGTAAAAGTCTTTGGCCATCATAAACTATGAAGCAACTAGGATGGACCTTTCAAGGTCATCGACACTTTAACTCATGGAGCCATCACCATCCAAGATTATACAGGTAACACATTTAAGGTAAATGGCCAATGCTTGAAAGTTTATCTAGAGCCGTGAATCAACATGATCGAGGGGCTCAATGTAATTGAGTTCATAGAAATCATACATTAGAGCTTGTTTTATCTTCACAATGAAAATGTAACCTTTCCATCGGAATAAATTTTTTAAAAAAATTTAAAAACTCAATCTTGTTCCATGTCTTTTTAGTTTAATCCTATAGTTTAATAAATTTTGACTCTTTGGTGCCCCTCACCAGAAGAGTCCCCTTTGTTTTCACCATTTTTTGTCTATGAAATAAAAAAAGCTAGTTATAGTTTTGGAGAAGTGTGGGGGTGCGCCAACCCCCATTGTGCACAAATATGTCAAGACACATCATGAACTGGTGCAGGAGCCTGAACGCAATTCTAGAACTCGGTTTGATCCTCTCTCACTTGTTCATATACTTACTCCCTTTTGAGCACTTGTTTAAACCTGCAAATTCAAAAAGAACTAAATTCCACACTTAGAGTTAAAACATTGAAAGTGAATATGAGTATAGCTTTTTGAGATTGGATTGCATAATCTTTGTTCCTTACATATCCTTGATGCTTGTGGGAAAAATATCATGTAGGAAAAAACATATTGACTAAGTTGTTGTGAAGTGAGATATGGCATTGACATGGAAATCCAACCTTTTCTATTCAAAGTACTTGGAGATTTTTCATTTTGATGAAATGTCAAAATCCATAGCTCCACATACTCCTCAATGGTAAGATGTCCTACCAAGGCCAAATATCATGATGTTGAAAACCTTCCACACATGCTACTTGCTTTTATGTTGAACTTTGTCAAACTTTGTTGACCCATGTTGAGAAAGTTGTCATGCTTTTAAAATCAAGATCATGCACACATGACCAATATGCATTACTCCTACACTAGGAGTAGGAAAAAACATGCCTTCCATTTAGATCCACCTAAAAATGTTCTACTCCTACACTAGGAGCGGACAAAAACATGTTTATTAGGTTCCATCAAAATAAATGCTCTAAATCCTTGTTAATTATTTCTCTCAAAAGTCTTGTGCAAAAAGATACATGGGTTATCGAAAAAAGGAAAAAAAAGAAAAGAAAAGAAAAAAATGAAGAAGAAGAAAGAAAAAAAAGAGAAGAAAGATGAGAATAAAGATAGCCCCATCTCACAAAAGTTTCCAAGTCCCAAATGAGATAGAGATATGTTTCAAGGAGCATAAAAAAATTTGTTTATCCATCTATCCACCATATAACCACAAACATGCACATCTTGATTTGATTGTATGACATCTGTCTCCTCGGATCCATTGTTTGACTTAGCAAAATATGCAAGGTAAGTATGCCTACATACTTTTCCTATCTAAACTCCAAATAAGCTTTCTAGAAATAGGAAGGAAAAGAAGGCATTACTATGATGTGCCTTGGTGAGAAATCAAGCACCATTGAGCGATCTGAGAGTACCAATTGAGGAGTACTTGTGAACTATGCTTTTATTCCAAAAAAAGGGTTACAACTCCAAGTTACTAAGATGCAAAAATAGGAAGAGATGACTTCATTTCAGAGTTGTTCTACTTTTGAACTACTCAAGGAAATATGTTAGCCACTCCACATATCCCACGGGTAGGAGGAATGTTTTGGAATAATTCGTATGCTTGTTCCATATCTTGAATAGTTATGTTTATGTTTACTTTATTCTAATCTTTACTCGAGGACGAGGAAAGAGTAAGTGTGGGGCAGCTTGTTGGTGGTCCTTAACTCGCATATTTGGACCAACAAATTAATCTAAAATGACAAAATTCAATGATACATCAAAGAAAAATATTATTTTATCTAACAAGTTCTATGAGTTTTGGTTCTTTCACTTGTTTTGTAGGATATCTAATTTCCCATTGTAGAAAACTATCTCAAACGATGAATTGGAATGCACCATTGTGAAGAGCTTGTCGAGACAATCGAAACAGATATATTATTTGCTATATTTGGACCTCCAAGGAAATAGATATCAAATTCGCAAATTAAAAAGGAGTGCCAACATCATCGCTAATGTCAGCACTTCGCAATAGTACCATGCAGCCAATGGCCAGTGGCTACATGGCAGGTGTCAGCATAGCAGGGACAAGGCGGGCCTGGTAGGGCCCAGCTGCTCCCCGCTAGAGAGGTCGGCGACTAGCCCAGTGCATTAGGTGGCGACGCATGGCGATGGTAGGAATGCACACGCGCTCGGGCGCGGGCGGCCATGATGCCGCTCGGCCGGAGACAGGAAGCAATGTGGGATTGGTGCCCCAGCTAGTTCTGCAGGAAGGAGCACGGAGATGGTGACTGGGCCGGTGGTTGGGCCGATTCAGCTGGCCAGAAAAGGTAGTTTTCAGCCAAGAACGTAGACAACGCAAACGATGACCGGTTTAGCTCTAGTTCAGGCACCTAGGGTTCGGTTCTCATCTAGTTTTCGATGCCATAACATGGGGAATTAAGTTACCGACCTATAGAGGTCGGTTGTGGCCATGTGGTGCATGGAGAATGGCTGGAGGAAACTTAAACTTGACTCTTACTCTACCTTGGCTTAACATACTCTTACTCTCCACATTTGTAAGACACACCTACACACTTGAGCCTCATTTTATTCATCATATACATAGTAGTAGTGTCCCTCTAGGTGTTTCTCACCTAGTTGTAGCATAGAAAAGAGAGAGAGGCAAGGCAAGAGCTAAGGAGGAGCTGGGTCAGTCGGATCGTCCTTGACTTTCTACCTTGGCGGTTTTAGCTTATCTTCTAGCTGCATCCGAAATATTCATCTGGTATTTCTGGCTTATCTAATTAATCAAGATTACTATTTATCTCAAGTTTATTCATCGAATCCCCGCTTGCATCAAGTGCTCTAGTCTTTGCAAAACTAGAGTAGTAATCTATAGATTAGGCGTGGTGCTTAGTGACTAGATCCTAACATATGGGTATGTTAAGCCTCGGGTCCAATGGTTCCTGAATGATTAAGACCCCCCGACCGACAACTCCATGAATGCCTGAGGGCTCAGGGGCTATACCCATTAGGTACACTCACGCGCACCCTCTGAGAAGAAACTTGGCCGAGCCTAACTCCGCCACAACCTTCGCTTGGGGCTTGGGAGCTTGCTCGAGCCCTAAGGCGCCTGATCTACGATGACACTTTAGCCTAGCCCTTGGCTCTTGCCCCACCAACAATGCCAGCTAAGGCCCCGAACATAAGAAGACAAGCCCCGAGCTACCGAGGCTCGGGAGCTCCCTGGCACTATCCCTTGGGCACGGCATTGCCAATCACTTTCCTGACAAGGTCACGCACAGGGCATGACACAAGAAGACAAAACTTCCCAGTGGCCTCTAGAGGCTTGGGGGCTCCCGGGCCCATGCGTTAGCCCCTAGAGCCGACCTCCTTCACCACCAAGAAGACTCTAGAAGGTCCACCCGGGGTAGGCGAGTCCAAGCCGACACAGTCTGACACACAGAGTGTCAGAACAGAGCAGCCCAACGATGCCCAAGGATTCTTTGGCTCCACGACACCGCCACGGTCCACAATGCATCGCTGGAAGGCCCTCCTAGACTCCAACGCATGTAGACCGTACACTAGTTCCCCCAAACTGCCATGTATCCGACCTATCTCGTTATATAAGGGATAGGGTCGAACCTAGAGGGGGAGAGAAAAAAAACTGAGATCACCAGAAGACATTCCATTCCATTCCTTAGCCTCAGCTCAGCATCGAGAGCAAGGCAACCCATGGAGGGGCATTGATAGCTCCTCCACTACATCATGTCATCTTCCTCCTCTCCGATGAGGGGAAGGCACCACTGGTGGTGAGGCAACCTTAGGATTAGCACCAAGCTAACCCCCTATCAAATCTCTCTACAACCCTGTTGTAACCCCCCGATTTTGGGTGCTTTTGAGTATAAGGATCATCATTGTGGTAGCCTAGGTGGTGACAGCCCTAACGGCCGACGTAGTCCACCTTGTTCGGGTTGGTGTTTGTAGGACCATAGTGGGAGCTTCCTAGCCCCCTTCGCATCCCAGTCTGTGGCTAGTGTTCTGATGTCCCAAAGTGAGTAACCTTGAAATAATTAAATCCTTGATTCTTTAGATTGGCCAGGAAACCTTAGGAAATTCCTCTCTACCAACAAAAACATCTTTCTGTCTTTATCCTTGGATGACCATGATCCCTGATTAGTACACTATGCGTTCCCCATGGAAATCGATACCTTGGAATACTCCTAGGTGAAAGCTACAATGGTATCAATGCGCTTGCAGATTTATCTATTTTTGTTAACAAATACCAACAGGGAGTGAGTGAGTAAGAATGGAGAAGTACTAGAGTTGTCAGCTACCTCCTCTTGTGTACTAGGGGCCCCTTGTACACTTAGCCATAGGAATGTCGGGGATCATCGGCTCCTCTCCACTTGTACCTCTATTATCCAAATACTATTTTGAGTATAAGGTTCGTGTTTATCTTTGATGGTGAGAGTCTTGTTCATTATTTACTTGCAGGTTCGTCGTTCATCCTTGTGATGAATAATCTAGTAGAGGGCCCTGATGAAGACAGATAACCTTGATCAATGTTAGAGTAGTAGTCGATAGCGTAGACGTGGTGTCAATGCTAGAGGCTACCTTTGTTTGCCTCATACTCCACGGTTGAGGGGTAGGCGACAGGTGGTGATTGCCTTGTCCATCCCTCATAATCCTCCATGTTCGGTATGGCATAGAGCTATAGGCCAAGCTCACTTGGTAGACCAGGTGCTACCCATTGCCAGAAGCAAGTCTATAGTGGCAAAGCTATCTTAACATAGGATCTCTATCCTAAGAAAACATCGCAAACCGAGCTACCTCTCTTCTTGATATCATTAGGTGAACTAGCTTAAGAGACTCTTACACCTCCATTCCTCATGGAAATACAATACCCTGAATACTTCCGGGTGGAATGCTACAACGGTAATTCTGTGCGCTTACAGATTATTTCTATATGTGTTAAGAAATGCCAACAATAAGTTATATGAATGATTAAGCATAAAGTTCTACATGTTAAGTTCATAACATAGAAACTATATGCTAGTTCATATGTCAAGATCATAAGATGAAAAGTATACTCTAGTTCATAAGCACAACTATATTGATAAAATGAGAACAAGACTATGGAAGAATTCTTCATATTATTCATACCAAGAATCTCTTCTTTCAAGGAGCCAAGCTCTCCAAGGTAGCTTTGCTAGCTCCAAAAGACTACTAAAATGTAAAAGAGTACATGTAATAGAACCGTCCAATTTATAAGAGCACAAGTACAATGGTAGCCCACAAGCAGTCGCACTACCATAGTTAAGCCCATATAAACCTGGTAGTCCATCGAGTACCACGAAGGGTCTCGATTCATTGCCAACATACAACCAAGTTCATACATGATTTAACATACATGTCACATGTTACAAATAGTTCACAAATACATTGCCATACATCAGAGTGCGATGAAAGTTATTACAAACCAAATTCAAATAAAGTAGTAGCAGAAGCAAAGCAGTTTTTAAACTACATCTCACACCGTTGTTCAAATACTTGCCAGTTTGTGATCACCACCCACAAAAGCATCACAGATAAGATATATAAGTAGAAGCACCTTGCTCGGGGCCTACTCCTCGTCCACTGCGGGACAGAAGCAATTCTTACTGTAGCCATGATACACGGTATTATCTGCAACAAGTGGGAAATAAACCCTGAGTACAAGAAGGTACTCAGCTA
>PUID01032924.1:6778-21611 GCA_002993905.1 Miscanthus sacchariflorus | reverse complement strand
AAGCCAGTGGAGCGAATAATGATGATTTCATTATCTGCAACCTTCCATTCTTCCTGGCTGATTCGGCGCGAACATGGTTGGAACACCTTCCGCCCAAAATTATCTAAGGTTGGCGGACCTGAAAGAGATCTTCGTGGGAAACTTCTAGGGCACGTACAAGTATCCTGGGAACCCATGGGATCTCAAAAACTACCGATAGAAGGCCGAAAAAACCCTTCATGGATACATCCGGCGCTTCTCCTAGCAGTGCAATGAGCTACCCAACGTCGCCGACGCCGACGTCATAGGAGCCTTCCTGTCTAGGACCACCTGTGAGTCTCTGGTTCACAATCTGGGACGTAAGGGTCCATGAACCACCAAGGAGCTCCTCGACATCGCCACCAGCAACGCCTCGGGCGAGGAGGTGGTCGGAGCGATCTTCGACTGTCTCAAGGGCAAGGCAAAGCGAGATGAGGACGCCAACGAAGGCGCCTCCAACCGTCCCAGCAAGAAGAAGAACAAGCAGCGGCGCGAGGGCTCGCTTGTGGCCGCCGTCGACCGCAAGGGGGGTTGAAAGCACACCGAGGGTACCTGTACCACTTTGAGAAGCTACTCGAAGGGCCATGCCTGAACCATGCTTTCCCTGTGAAGCACCTATACAAGGACTGCGACCTCACGAAGCGGTTCTTATCCGAAGGCTTCAACAAGGGTGGGCATGGGTAGGACCCCGAGCCGACCACGGATGACGCCGAGGGGAGGGATGACGGCTTTTTGACACTAGATGGCTGCCTCATGTTCTTTGGAGGGTCGGCGTCCTATGACTCCAAGCACTACTAGAAGCTCATGCGCCGTGAGGTCTATACGGCCGAGCCAGCCACGCCTACCTTCCTTTGATGGTCGAAGTCCGCCATAACCTTTGATTAGACCGACCACCCGGAGAGCTTCCTACAATCAGGGAGATTCTGCTCGTGGTCTACCCGATCATCAGCACGAAGCGGCTCACCAAGATACTGATGGATGGAGGAAGCGGCCTCAACATCATGTACGCCGAAACGCTTGACGCCATGGGCATCGACCGATCGCGCGTCCGACCGATCGGAGCGCCTTTCCATGGCATCATGCCTAGAAAGCAGGCCTTGTCACTTGCGTAGATCGATCTACCCATCACCTTCGGGGATCCATCCAATTATAGGATGGAGACCCTCACCTTCGAGGTGGTTGGGTTCCATGGAACCTACCACACCATCCTAGGACGTCCATGCTACGCGAAGTTCATGGCCGTCCCCAACTACACCTACCTAAAGCTGAAGATGTCGGGCCTAGGCGGGGTCATCACCATCAGCACCTCCTTCCAGCACGCCTATGAGTGCGAGGTCGAGTGCTGCGAACACGCCGCAGCAATTGTCGCCTCCAAAGAGCTCGCGACCATCGGGAAGGAGGTCGCCGAAGAAGCACCCGACCCCAAGCGGTCAGCCGGGTCTTTCGAGCTAGTGGAGGGCACCAAGGAGGTCCTCATAGACCCCAGCGGCTCCAAGGGCAAAGTGGTGCGCATTAGCACAACGCTTTCCTCCGAATAGGAAAGCGCGCTCGTTGGCTTCGTCCACACCAATAGAGACATCTTTGCATGGAAACCCTCGAACATGCTGGGCATTCCAAGAGAAGTCATCGAGCATGCCTTGAGATCAGGACAGGCTCCAAGCCAGTGAAGCCATGCCTATGTCGCTTTGACGAGGGGAAACGTAGGGCCATCGGTGAGGAGATCGCGAAGCTATTGGCAGCAGGGTTCATCAGGGAAGTATACCACCTAGAGTGGTTAGCCAATCCCGTCCTTGTACGAAAGAAGAGCAAGAAATGGAGAATGTGTTCACTACATGGGTCTCAACAAAGCGTGTCCAAAGGATCCGTTTCCTTTGCCACGCATAGACCAAGTAGTTGACTCTACCTCAGGGTGCGAAACCCTTTGCTTCCTTGATGCATACTCCGGGTACCATCAAATCACGATGAAAGAGTTTGACTAGCTCACGACATCTTTCATCACCCTGTTCGGATCATTCTGCTATGTCACAATGCCGTTCGGTCTGAAGAATGCAGGGGCTATGTACCAGCGTTGTATGCTTAAGTGTTTTGGAGACCTCATCGGGCGAACCATTGAGGCCTACATAGATGACATCGTGGTCAAGTCCAAACGGGCTGACCAAGTCGTAGCCGACCTTGAGCAGACCTTCGCAAAACTCTGAGCAAACGGCATTAAGCTTAACCCCGAGAAATGCGTTTTTGGGGTCCCAAGAGGTATGCTGCTGGGCTTCATCATCTCTGAGCGTGGCATCGAAGCCAACCCAGAGAAAATCTCGGCCATCACAAGGATGGGCCCGATTCAGAACATTAAGGGGGTACAGCGAGTTATAGGGTGCCTCACCGCGCTTAGCCGCTTCATCTCACGCCTCAGTGAAGGGGGCCTCGCCCTCTATCGGCTTCTGAAGAAGGCTGACCATTTAAAATGGACGCCCTAGGCCTAGGAAGCACTTGACATGGTCACGCAGCTTTTGATGAAGGCCCTAATCCTGGTCCCTCCGACCGACGAGGAATAGCTTCTGCTCTACATTGCAGCCACCACGCAAGTGGTCAGCGCTGCCCTGGTGGTAGAGTGAGAAGAAGAGGGACATGCCCTCAAAGTGCAGTGTCCTGTGTACTTCATTAGTGAGGTCCTATCCGAGTCCAAGACCCGCTACCCCAAATCCAGAAGCTCCTGTATGCCGTCCTCATCGCCAAGAGGAAGTTGTGCCACTACTTCAAGTCACATTCGGTGATGGTCGCGATGCCCTTCACCCTCGGCGAGGTTGTCCAAAACTAGGATGCCATGGGAAGAATCGCGAAGTGGGCACTTGAGCTAATGGGTCAAGGCATTTCGTATGCCTCCCGGACGACCATCAAGTCCTAAGTGTTGGTTGATTTTGTTGTAGAGTGGACCGAGGTCCAAATGCCACCAGCAGACATCGATCAGGAGTACTGGATGATGTACTTTGATGGATCACTGATGAAGAAAGGCATCGGCATAGGGCTAGTCTTCGTTTCGCCCCTTGGGGTACGCATGAGGTACATGGTTTGCATCCATTTCCCCTCCTCCAACAATGTGGCCGAATATGAGGCTCTCATCAATGGCCTGCGCATCACCATCGAGTTGGGTATCCGATGCCTCAACGTCTAGGGTGACTCCTAGCTGGTCATCGACCAAGTCATGAAGGAGTCGAGCTACCACAATGCCAAGATGGCTCCATACTATCGAGAAGTCCACCAGCTGGAGGACAAGTTTGATAGCCTCGAGCTCAATCACATCCCGAGGCATCTCAACAAGGCAGCTGACACACTGGCAAAAGCAGCGTTTGGCCGAGAGCCGGTGCCAATGGGTGTCTTCACCAGCGATCAACACAAGCCCTCGGTCTGCTACGAGGAGCCGAAATAAGCTAGTGATGGGCCCCTGCCCTAGGCTCGGGGGCTAACCAGCCATCAGCTCCATCTGACCCCGAGGTCATGGAGCTTGACGAGGATCTAGCGATAGAGCCTGACTCTCTAGCCAACTGGAGGATGCCTTACCTCGACTACCTCCTCCATGAGGCACTACCGATGGACAAGACGGAGGCTCGACAGCTCATGCATCATGCCAAGTCCTTCGTCATTATTGACGGCGAGCTCTACAAGCGAAGCGATTGCTGAGCGATATCCACGGTGGGGTCTATGGTCACCATGTTGTGCCTAGAACCCTGGTCGGAAATGCATTCCGACAAGGCTTCTACTGGCCGACTGTGGTAGCCCCATCGAACAAGGGAAGCGGTTGCTGACTGGGATCCTACAGCGCTGCATCCCCATTGAACAAGGGAAGCGGTTGCTGAGTGATATCCATGGTGTGGTCTGTGGTCACCATGCCATGCCTCGAACCCTGGTCAGAAATGCATTCTAACAAGGCTTCTACTGGCCGGCCGTGGTAGCCGACGCCGAACTGATTGTGTGCACCTATGAAGGGTGCCAGTACTATGCCCGGCAGACCCACCTATTGGCCCAAGCACTCCAGACAATCCCCATCATGTGGCCATTCGTGGTCTGGGGGCTCTATCTAGTCGGACCTCTCAAGAGGGCACCCGAGGGCTATACGCACTTGCTTGTCACTGTAGACAAGTTTACAAAGTGGGTAGAGGCTCGATCGATCTCCGCGATCAAGTCTGAGCAAGCCGTGCTATTCTTCATTGACATCATCCATCGCTTTGGAGTCCTAAACTCCATCATCATGGACAACAGCATGCAGTTCAGCAGAAAGAAGTTCCTCTAATTCTACGATGAATACCACATCTGCATCGATTGGGCCGCCGTGGCACACCCTTGCATGAACGGGCAGGTCGAGCGAGCAAATGGCATGGTCCTACAAGGCCTCAAGCCTAGGATCTTCAACCGGTTGAACAAGTTTGGTAGACAATAGGTCACGGAGCTTCCCACAGTGCTCTAGGGTCTGAGGACAACCCCTAGCCAAGCCACCGGCTACACACCATTCTTCATGGTCTATGGTTCTAAGGCTATCCTCCTGACCGACCTCGACTACGGAGCGCCAATGGTCAGGGCATATGACGAACAGGGAGCTAAGGCATTCCTCGAGGATGCCATGGACCTACTAGATGAAGCACGCGATGTCACCCTCCTTCGCTCAGCCAAATACCAGCAAGCATTGTGCCGGTACCATAGCCATCGAGTGCGGGGTCGGGCCTTCAACATCGAAGACCTGGTACTCTGCCTCGTCTAGAGCAACAAGGTCCGCCACAAGCTCTCTCCACTATGGGAGGGACCGTACGTTGTTGCGGAGGTGCTCCGACCAGGCACCTACAAGCTCAAGACCATTGACGATGAAGTCTTTGTCAACGCCTAGAACATCGAACAGCTATGTCACTTTTACCCTTAATAAACGCACACTTTCTCTTGTCAGTTTCGCTATCAACTCCCCGATCGTTAGTGACACCCGACCCCAGCAAAGGGCGAGGGGTCGAGCCTCACTCAGGGGCTAATAAGAGCATATCTATCTAGTAGACATTCTCTACGCCCAACCCTTTCTCACATTAAGACCCAAAAGCAAGGTTCATGAAAACGAACGCTGAGTAAAACTGGTCGGACTACGATAAACCTACGTCTCGGTGGCTACGGTGTCTTTGCTCACTAGCATGATCAGAGTTTTTTCCATACCCCGGGCTTTTTGGCCTTAGCTATGGAAAGAGTTAGTACGCGTTTAAGGGCATGTTCACCTAGCAAAGTTCTCTATGCCCGACCCCCTCACACGTCGAGGCCTAGAAGCTAGGGTTGTGGAAACAAACTCTGAGTAAAACTGGTCGGACTGCGAGAAACCTACGCCTCGGCAGCTACGGCGTCTTTGCTCACCAGCGTGATCAGAGTCTATTCACCCACATCCCGGGCTTTACGGCCTTAACAACGGAAGGGGTCGAAACGCACTAACCTTTTTATACAAAAAGGGGAGAAGGGCTAAAAAGCTATGTGGCCATAATGAAATTTAAGAGCTTGTCTATTTATTACAAGTCCGCCGCCTGGCTTATCTGCCTAACTAATTTCTTGGGGGATGATCTCATCCTCTATCTCTACAGGAAAGCCCTATGTCAGCGGGTCACACAAGTTGATCAGACGGCTTGGCCACTACCGAGGGATGGGTAAGGAGTAGTAGAGTGCCACATGCGGGTTATTCCGACTCCATCACGAACGGCAGACCCGGATTCCACTCGAACATATCCGGTAAGAGCTCCCTGAACCCGTCACTCGTGCCATCAAGGTAAGTCCTATGCCAGCGGGTCACCCAAGTCGATCAGACAGTTCGGGCCGCTGCTAAGAGACGGGTCACCCCTAATTTACGCATGTTCTCTCTCATTAATTTTGTTATTGAGCCCCCGACCCTGGCAACGGTAGGGGGTTGGGCCTCGCACAGGGGCTGGCAGGGGTGTCTATTTGGTAGACATTTTTTTGCCTGACCCCTTTCTCACGCTATAACCTAGAGGTAAGGTGTGCGGAAACAAACTCTGAGTAAAGCTGGTCGAACTACGAGAAACCTACGCCCCAGTGGCTACAACATTTTTTGCTCACCAGCATGATCAAAGTTTCTGTCCCCGCATCCCGAGCTTTAGCCTCTGCCTTCCCCAGAAGGGTTTGGAGGGGCGCACCTATAGAGTCTCCATCGAGGAGAGACCGGCAGGTCGCCCAAAGTCGATCGGACAGCTCGGGCCACTGCCGTAAGACGGGTAAGGAGCACTGGGGTACCCCATGTAGGTTCCACCAACTCCATCATGAACGACGAACCCAGACCTCACATGGACATATCCGGTAAGAGCTCCTTGAACCCGTCACTCGAGCCATCGAGGTAACTTTACCAACCCCCACTTTTCTTTTCCATTGCATGATCATTCATTCATCCATTCTCATGCATGCATTCATACATTCATTCATTCATCTATTCATCCATACATTCAACCCACACATCCAAGCATTGCATATGCAATTGCTGCATCACAACGCTTCGCATCAYGTCACGAAGCGGTAGTCGTCTCATTCGATATGAGCAGTGACCGACCGAGGTTCGAAGGCCGGCCCATGAAGGGCTCGAGGCCGCCTTGCATCAAACAGAGCCAGGGGAGAAAAACATAGATGAGCCCCAGTGGCCTCGCCTGACCCCGCTCAAAAGTGGACAGGGTCATCTGAACCTTCTCGTTCGATCCTAACCTAGAGCAAAGCCCATAGAATCTCCATCAAGGAGAGGCCAGCGGGCCACCTGAGTCGCTCTCTAGAGTGACACGGGCGTCTACCGAGAGGCGGGTTAAGGAGCAGTGGAATGCCACATGAGGGCTATGCCAACCCCATCAGTGAATGACAGACCTAGTTTTTGCTCGAACGTGCCCGTTAGCAAGCTCGCAGAGCGCGACACTCGAGCCATCGAGGCAAGTGTTATTAGCTCAGCCCCTCTGGTTGTGGAAACCGCGGACAGGGTGACGCATGAAATTCAGCCGAGCCCAATGAGGCTCGGGGGCTCAAGCCGCCTGACCCTAACTCGAGAATCCAATTGACCGAGGTTCGAAGGCCAGCCCGTGAAGGGCTTGAGGCTACCTCGCATCGAATAGAGCCAGGGGAGGAAATGTAGATGAGCCCCAGTGGCCTCGCCCGACCCTGCTCAAAAGCGGACAGGGACATCTAGACCTTTCTCGTTCGATCCTAACCTCGAGGCAAGCCCATAGAATCTCCATCGAGGAGATGCCAGTGTGCTACCTGAGTCGCTCTCCAGAGCAACACGGGCATCTGCCGGGAGGCAGGTTAAGGAGCAGTGGAATGCCACATGAGGGCTATGCCGACCCCGTTAGTGAATGACGGACCTAGATTTCGCTTGAACATGCCCGTTAGCGAGCTCACCGAGCGTGACACTCGAGCCATCGAGGCAAGTGTCGTTAGCTCAGTCCCTTTAGTTGTGGAAACCGTGGATGGGGTGACGCATGAAATTCAGTCGACCCCTACCAAGCCCAACGAGTCTTGGGGGCTCGAGCCACCCGACCCAAACTCGAGAATCCAATTGACTAGGGTTTGAAGGCCGGCCCGCGAAGGGCTCGAGGCCGCCTCGCGTCGAATAGAGCCAGCGGAGGAAACGTAGATGAGCCCTAGTGGCCTTCGCCCGACCTGCTTAGAAGCGGATAGGGTTATCTCAACCTTCTCGTTCGATCCTAACCTTGAGCCGAGCCCACAGAATCTCCATCGAGGAGAGGCCAGCGGGTCACCTGAGTCGCTCTCTGGAGTGACACGGGCATCTACTGGGAGGCGGGTTAAGGAGCAGTGGAATGCCACATGAGGGTTATGCCAACCCCATCACGAATGATGGACCCAGATTCCACTTGAACATGCCCGTTAGCGAGCTCACTGAGCGCATCACTTGAGCCATCGAGGCATGTGACGTTAGCTCAACCCCTCCGATTACAAAAACTACTAACGGGGCGACGATCACAAAGACGAGCCGACCCTCGGCCAGACCCCCACTACATGCGGGGGCTTAAGGAAAGTTGGACTCACAAGGAGACCGAACACGCAGTCGCAGAATGATGGCTCAGATCCTAGGGAGGGGGTACATACAAAAATAAGAGACGCTTTCTCCTTCTAGTTTTGCTATCCTCTCCTCGATCTTTAGTGACACCCGACCGCAGCAACGGCAAGGGATCGGGTCCCACTCAGGGGCTGATAAGTGTATATATACGGCCTTTCTGAAACAGTCGCCACGCCCGACCCCTTCCTCATGTTAAAAAACCTAGTGGCAAGGTCTGCGGATACAAACGACTGAGTATGGCTGGTCGGACTGCAAGAAACCTACGCCCCAGCGGCTACGGCACTCTTGCTTACCAGCGTGATCAGAGTTTCCCTCCTACACCTCAAACTCTATGGCCTTAACAAACTGAAGGGTCAGAACGCATTACCCCATTTTTCACACTTTAAAAGGTAGGAAAAACAAATTCGTTCACACCAAAACAAAACAACAGATTTTATCAAACGAAACAAAATGACAAGTTTGTTCAAACGATACAGAAGGGTTGGAACTTGTTCGCTTATTACAAGAACGACCGCCCGACCTATTGAACTAACTAACCCCTCCAGGGGAGAACTATGCCTTTGATCCTGTCTGCCAGGTCCTGTGAAAGGGGAGCCACCGCCGCTTCCATCTCCTCCAGCTCGTGGACTTCATAGCCAGGCGTGAAGCCATGGCTCATCATCTCCAAATCAATGTTGTCCCCATAATGAGAATGAGCAATCATGAAGGATTGATTGATCCCGGCGCGAAGGGCATTCCTCTAGAGCTAGTGCACCTGAGCCATGATCTCGACGGCACTGGCCGCGAGCGAGCTAGTCCCCTCCAACCGCACCACCCCAAGGTCGTCGTAGACCACTCCAAGGGCGGTGCTCAGGATACCGAGCTCATCGCTCTCCGCCTAAAGATTCCTCCTCGCCTTGGTGAGGTCCACGGCCAGCCTGGTAGAAACACTCTCGGCCTCCAGCTTCTGGGTCATCGCGTTTCTGAGCTCAGCCTAGAGGGAGCCGACCTTCTGCCACGCGTCATCGCGCTCTTGGCAGGCCTGGTCACGCTCTCAGAAGGCCTGGTCATGCTCCTCGTGAGCCACGTCATGCTTTGAGTGGAGCCTCTTCGTGGTTTGGAGCAGCTCATCCTCCTCCTTATGCAGTCGAGCGACTGCCGTGGCATCCAGGCTCGCCCTCTTCTCCAAGGCCACGAGCTTCTCCTCGGCCCCCAGCTTCAGCTCACTTTCCTTCTCAACCTCGGCCAGAAGGTCGACGATCCGCTGGCGGGTCTCGGTGTCCTTCTAGAGAAGCTCATCCCGCTCCTTCCTGACCTTGGCGGCCTCCTTGTCGTCCCTCTGTGACCTCATCGATAGGGCCTCGAATGCCTTCTCGGCCTCGTCAGCGCCTGAGGGGCCACGGCCACCTATGACCAAAGACTGTCTACCTCCTCAGCGAGGGGAGTTAGCTTAGCCACCCTCTGCTGGGTGGCAACAAGCTGAGCGGTCGCCTCCCCGTGTAGCCATGCCTCCTTGATGAGGTGGTCCTAGGTCTCCTTTTGTTGACAAAGGAACCAAGACTTCCCCCGGCTACGAGCTATGAGGGACTGCAGGGAAACGATGGTCAGAATACAAAAAGTATATAGAGAAAGAAAAGGGCAAGAAGCAGGATCAGGCAAATACCTGGCCGGAGGGAACGACAATGTCACGCAAGGCACCCTAGGCATGGTCCAAGGCTTCCAGCACGGACATGATCCCCACGTCGAGGCTCTCCTGCTCCATGCCCACGGCGGTGGCGTCGAGGGTGAAAAGCGTCGACGCCGGATCCTGTGGACTTGTCCACCAGAGCAGGGGCTCGCCCCGTGTGGGCAAGTCACAGCCTACTGACATCAGGGCTAGGGACGACTCCCCACCAGTCCCAAGCGTCGCCGACCCCTGTCGTCGTGACGTCCCCACCAAGGGACCCCCTCCAGCGACGGAAGGGGTTAGCGGTGCAGACGCCGGCCTCTCTGCCACCACCACGACTCCTAGGGACCCCTCGGCCACGTCCCCCTCCGTCCGGCCCACACCAGGCGCCGTCGCTTGGACCACCGATGGCGCGGGTCGTGCTGGTGCCTCAGGCGCTGCTGCATCGTGCCCGCCATGGTCTGCGCCACGAGCGTGGTCGGCAGTCCCGTCTGCCCCGTCATCGGCAGCGGTATCGCGGCCAGCGCCGGCTGCTCCACGACCTTCGAAGGCGCCCTTTGAGCCCCCGCCTCCACCCATCCCGCCGAGGGCATTGGCGCCACTATGGGCAGCATCCGACCAGCCGACGACGCGGTCACACTGGTGCCGCTCCCGCCTGAAATGGGCATGACACCAATCGACGGTTGCCACCTCAATTGGAAGGCCACGCTCTTCTTCGGTGCTAGCGCCAAAGGATTGCGCTGCCTGCCGACGCTGCAAGGGACGAAAAGCATAAGTCATGATGAAATCTGACTAAATAAGAAAAAATAGAGGAACTGACAACTCATCTCAGCGTTGTCGGGCGGCAGATGCATTTGGGGGCGAACCCCCTGACCTTTGCTCCGCCTCATCGGGACAAGGCCGTTTTGAGTCCGCCCCCTGCACCAGGGCAGAGGGTCTCGCTCCCCTGGGCTCTTGGGGCGCGATGGCGGAGCCACCTACCTCCACTGGCACCTCGGGCGTGGCAGCAGAGCCGTCCGCCCCTGTTGGCTCCTGGGGCAGGCCGACGGTATAGCCCGCCTCCGTCGGCTCCCCGGACGTACCCTCCCCTCCGTGTTACAGAAAGGGTCCCAACGCCTACAAGGATGAACCGATGTCTGTTAGTGCATCCTCATCCTCTAGGATGTCCCATTCGATATAGTTGACTACCTCATCGTCGTCTCCATCGTCATCATCATCATCGCTGTCAGTGTCTTCCCCTCGTTCTCGCACCTGTAGCTTCCACTGCCTCTTCCTCCTCTTGTCCTCCTTCACCTTCCTCAGCCGCTCACCCTCGGCATGATTCACCGTCCTCACAGCCGAATCCCTCGGCAATGGCGTCGAGTGATCCATGAGGATGAGGTCCCTCGGCTGGTCCTGTCCCTCTCAAAGTTAGTATCAAGAGGTCAGGAAATAAATTGAAGTAGAAGGCAAGAGAAAGATAAACTTATGAAGACGACGTGTCCAGGCTTTGGCCGCATCGGAGGATGCCCTAGCACCGGGTAAACGAAGTCGAGGGTGGCACCTACGTCGTCCCGCAAAGGCTCCATCGCCTCCTTGATGTGTTGCGTGATCTCGGAGTTGGGGAGCGTCCCCTCGGCAAGGGCCATTCCGTCGAACAACGCCTTGGGCGCCATCGCATGTAGCGGGAGCGCACGCGTCGTCAACAGCGTCACCCTCCTTGCGTGGTAGGCCCCAATGACGCCTGACCCCTTCAGACCATTCTCCTTTAGGATGTGGATGGCGGCGATGTGGTCCCGGATCTTCTTCTTGTCCTTCTCTGGGATGCCCCACTTCTTCCACGACTCCGGGGCCTCTTCGATCATGTGCCCGGTGAACTCCGACAGAGGGGCAGCGGCGTCATTCTTGAGGTAGAACCACTGCGAGTGCCACCCCATGTTGGACGTTGAGAGCCGCATGGGCAGGTACTCACCGACCCGATTGTTCCGGAGCTAGATGCCGGCACACCCCATCGGCATATGCAGCTCCTGCCTACCGCTCTTCTCCCTCTTCTTCTAGAGGGTGACAGTGAAGAAGTACCTCCATAGATCGAAGTGCGGGCAGATCCCTAGGAACCCCTCGCATAGGGCGACGAACGCCGCAATGTGCTAGATCCCATTGGGGTTGAGATGCTGCAGCTCGATCTTGATATAGTGCAGCAGCCCCCAAAGAAATTTGTGGGCGGGGGTCGCGAACCCACGCTCATGGAAGTGGGCAAACGACACCACATAGCCATCAAGCGGTGACGGCAGATCTTCCTCGCCGGGCAACAGCCACTCCTTGGCCGAGGTCCGCGCGCAGAGAAGACCATGACGGACGAGACCTTCCATGCACTAGAAGGTGATGTCGGAGCAGCACCACAGATCCATTGGAGGTGGGGGTGGACAGATGCGGGTTCGACAGCGGTAGGGATGCGGAGGCAGGAAACCTAAGCGATTGGCAGCGGCGGTCGTTGTTGCGGAGGCAAGGATGCAAGGTATGAAACCCGAGGGGCAAACCCTTTGGTTTTATAGGGGCGACGGGTGCGAGGAAATCAACTGCTCGCCTAGATTTCCGCGCCTGCCATGATCTGCCACCACGTCTCGCCGCGGGACACGCGCACACAATCTCTGTCTGTTCCCTCAGAAAACTCGCTGGATGTTTTGCCTCTTTAGATGGGCCACGACCCATCACAGGTAAGGGATATAGAGCTAAAAACTCTACTGCGGCCCGTCTAGGTCCAAGAGTTCGAAGGTTGGCCCACCAACAGGTTCAACAACCGCTCCGGGCACCTTTTTGAAGTGAGGGGTGGAAAGGGATGGGCCCGCCAGCAGCCAGTACCCTATTGCACGAGCGCCGTAGGAATCCTGGCCCACGTTTGAGTCTCTACCGGATACGATCCATGGTTTTTTCTCAAAAGAAAGGTAGAGGGCCCTCGGGACCGGTTGAACGGACCTGAGAACTATATGCATTGACCGCTGAGAGTCTGGAGTCGGTCACCAATTGACCCGAGCCGGATCCCCACGAATGGGATGCTGAGGCCCCACTCGGACTAGCTAGCTAACAACTCACGAGCACCGTGGCTCGTCCATAGAAAAAATCATGGCACGGCTCAGCCCCTCTAGTTGCGAAAACTGTGGGTGGGGTGACGATCACAAAGACGAGCTGACCCTCGACCGGACCCCCGCTATGCACGGGGCTCGAGGAAAGTTGGACTCGCAAGGAGACCTAACGCACGGTCGCAGAACGATAGACCCCCGAAGGGGTCAAAATCAGGGAAGGACCATTTCTGAACCACCAAACCTCATGGTTATACCCCCGAGGGGTCCGATCTTGACGAAAAGGAATCACCGTCCCTAGGTCACTCCGTGGGCGACAAAAGAAGGACAAGGCCATCAGAGTCCTCCTGCTTAGAAAACCTCCGAAGGAGTTTTATACTCCTTCCCAGGCTTGGCGGCTACTGTCGGGGACCAATACTAGGGTATCTGAAGAGGTGGAGCTAATGACCATCAACATTGACTCATCCAAGCAGTCATGGTTTAGTTGAGCACTAGCAAAGCTACCCAATGCATATCCCATAGGAGACAAGGTATAAGTTCAATTCTAGGAAATCCTTATCAAGGTGACACATGCAATCATGAATTAAATGCATTAAGGTGAATAGGAAACAAGGATGATCCCATGCTATACTTGCCTTGATCAATGTGTTCCTACTGATCCTGCTCGTCAAAGTAGTACTCTTGATCACCCACGAATTGCTCACCGACTATACTCGATAATCACAGCAACATACAAGCATCCAGAAGCAATCATGCATAGCAAACAAAGGCTATAGATTAGAACAGTACACCAACAGCATAAAATCAAACTAAAAAGTTTGTAAAACAATTCTATGTCTCGCTATGAACACACAGATGCGAAGATCACAAAAATTGGAGGTAAAACAGAGAAGTTACGAATTAAACAAGATTTCCTTTAATAAAATAGTAGATTAAATCTAACCTCCAATTTTTAAAGTTGCAAACATGTCTAACAGTAGGATGAACATGTAGATTACGTAATTACGAACCTAACGCAACTTGAACGGATCAAATCGGAGTTAAAACGAAGATTTTATGGCTAAAACAAGATTAATGGCAAAACTGTAAATATATGGAACTTGATTTTAGAATTTAAAATCATATTTTAAACCAAAACAGGGACTGCAGGCATGAAAACGAAGAAATACAGGGGTTCTTTAGAAAAAATGCAGGGACGGCGGGTTCTATTCTAGAAAACTTCTAGGGCTCTTTTGCAAAACAGCCGGGCAAATCGGTATGATCCATTTGGGAGCATTGGATTGAATCTGGATGGCTCAAATTAGACGTGAGGGAGAGAGGGAGCGTGGTCGCCGAGGAAGGAAACCGACGACAGCGGCGGCCATGAACAACAGCGAGAAGCTCGCCGGCGTTTGTCGATTTCGACGTTCCGGGCATCATCGGACACGGGGAAAACACGGGGAGAGAGAGAAGATGATGGCGAACTCACCAAGACCAAGAATGGAGGCAAGAGCGGACCAACGACGAAACACGGCATGGGATGGCAGACGACAAGCTCAGGGGCAAAGAAACCGCGGACGACGATGACTACGGCGGCGGGTCGAGCTCCATTTCCAACGAGATCCAAACAAGGGCTGCTGCTACGAGCTTGGGACAAGATAGCGGCCTGCTCTAGGGTTAGGAAAAGGAGGCGGGCGTAGGGCTGCTATTTATGAGGCTCTCGGCGTGGGCAGCACGCGAATCGGGTGGAAAACAGGGTGGCGGCGGACTCCCAGGTGGAACAGAGTCCTCCCTAGACTCGAGCTAGAGGAGGGGGATGCATCTGACGAGCGGGCCCACAGTGTCCGCGAGAGGAGAGAGGGGACGCTGCGCGGCTGCGCTGGGCTGACTTGCTTGCTGGGCCGCGGGGAAAGAAGCGAGGCCAAGCGGGCTCGGCCAACAGGCCGAAAGGGGAGAGAGAGCGAGGTGAGGAAGCTAGGCCGCTCGGGCCAAAAGCTAGGGAGAGGGGTGAGTTTTCCTTTTCCTTTACTTTTCTAAATTTCCAAAGCAATTTTCAAA
>PUID01032923.1:43416-55879 GCA_002993905.1 Miscanthus sacchariflorus | reverse complement strand
TCACTTGATAAACTAGGTTAGCACTTAGGGTTTCATCAATTCACCAAAACCAAACTAGAGCTTTCATCCCCCAAGTAAGTCCTAGAGCTACACCTCCTCCTCATCCTGAAGGATGAATCGAGCCTTCCTTGGGTCACCAAGGTAGGGCCACACCACCTCACGGGTCGCCTCCAACTCGCTGGAAGGCCCAGCCGACGACCGGACCACCGCCAGCTCCTACGATGGTGGGATCGCTGGTGGCTCCACCATAGCACCTACCTCACCAGGGAAGGGATCTCCATTGCCTCGACCCCATGGCCCACCGGTGGAAGTTCTATCTCTAGCTTGGCCGCGTCACCCCCTGACACGTCCAGCTTCGACCAGGAGGGCAAGCCATGCGTCCCTTTGCCGGGCAAGGCAGGCAACCAGGATCACCGCCATCACCACCACTACCGCTGCCGCCGTGCTCGTAGCCGGCCAGGAGGGCTCAACCCCCAAAGGGGAAGGTCGCACCACCGCTAGTCTGCTTTCCCCACCACTCATCGTGACTCGCTGCAGGCTAGGTCTCCACTCCTCCCACATGGGAGGCAGGGCGATGCTCAATCCTATCAATATCTGGCCGCTGTCAAACAAGTACAGGTCAGTCGCACTCAAAAAACTCGAACTATAAGATCGAAAAGAAATAAAAAATGCATACCTGGACGAAAGCAGCAACGAGCCCGCCGGACGAGGACCGCTCATGGGTCATGACCTGCACCCCCTCACATCGACCAAGGAAGGTGCCGACGTGGTCGGTTCCTGATTGGCCGATGAGTCACCATGACCACCGGCTCATGGCGCACCCACCGGAGTAGCTGGCGGGGCGTCCACCTGTTGTGGGTCACAGACACGCGTCGACCACAAAGACGTGGGGGTGCGAGCCTGCTCCTCCGACCGCCTAGCCTAACCCACCACGCCTAGAGCAGGGGAGGGCGACGCCAGCGATGCCTCCAAAGGCCGTGGTGACCGCATCCGCTTTGCCTCTCGCTTGACGGCAGTGTCCGAGCTCACGACGCACTTCCTTGACACGAGAACATCGCTGCGCCTCTCCGCATCCCGCCCGCCACTGATAGATACGGTCGTAGGCTCAGGACGCTCCACCAAGATCATGATGATGTCCCAACCTCCTTCATCCTCGGAGGAGCTTGCATTGCCGCCCATCTCTGTGGGCTCCTCCGACTCGAGCTCTGCATCCATGTCACTCCTATTTTTCCCAGCCCGCACCCACCGGGCGATCTCCTTCTCCTTCTCATGCCTCTTTTGAGCCTTCTCTGCTCTCTTCTTCTTCTTGGCGTCCGTCGCTTCCTTCAGGGCAGCTTGCTGAGCCACGCCCTTTGGCCCCCTCGAAAGATGCAGCTGGGATTTGTAGCCGATGAGTCCCAATGAAACAGACGACTCGAAGTTAGAACAAAGGAAAGTAAGAGAAAAAAGGTCATGGAAATGGAGGAGGGGAGCGTACCAGATTAGACAGCTTCATGGCATAAAGAGGTCCAGGCTTCCCTTCAAGGGACTCCTTATTCCTCAGCTGTAGCACCCGGTTGAGCCAACTCCAAACCTTGTCCTTCGCCAACTCCTCTGGTGACGTGCGGTCAGGATCTGTCGGGCTGGAGTACATCCACATCGGCCACCTCCTCTCCGCCAGTGGGGTGACCCAACGGTGGAAGAAGGTGTGGAACACCCGTAGCCCATCGAGGCCGTGCTGCACCAGCTTCCAGAGCTCCGCCTGGATGACCTCCAGCTTGTTTTGTCGACTAGAGGGCCCCCACGACCAACTCTCCCGCCTCTCCAGCTTCCCCCGACGCAGGAGCCCTCTAGTGCGCCACCTCCTTCGGTGGAAGCAGCCCCTTCTCGGCGAAGGCGGCCAGCACCACCTCATCCACATTGGATGGCCTCTAGCTCGACATCGCGCTTCAGACTCATGAAAGGATCTATGAGTTCTCCTTTCCCTCGCTTTACCCTCTCTCGCTTAGGAACCGCCGCGGCACACGAACGTGCTTGGCGAAAAGGAAGAAGGAGAAGGAGCAGCAGTTGGAGAATAGGCGAAGGATTGGGATGAAAACCCACTCCCTTCCCCTATTTAAGGAGGAGACGCGGCAGTTGGAGAAAGGCAAAGGATTGGGGTGAAAAACCCTCTCCCTTCCCCCATTCAATGCGGGTGGAAATGCGATGGGACGTGTCCTGACTGATGGGATGAACCCTGCCCAATCAAGCGGTGCCTGGTTAGACAGGACGTGGCCTGGGCATGGCCCACCACTACCGCACGCCGAGAAGTAAGGCGCAACCGCACGCAACCGGCCCTCCGCCTTCCCAGGCAGGACTTGGAAGGGCCCAACGATGGGATCTCCATCGAGGAGAGACCAACGGGCTTCCTAAGTCGATCGGATAGCTCAGGCGAATGCCGAGAGACAGGTAAGGAGCAGAGGGATGCCCTATGCGGGCTACACTGACTCTGCCATGAACGACGGACATGGATCCCATTTGGACATATCCGATCAAAGCTCCTCAAACCCGTCACTCGAGTCATCAAGGTAACTTTACCAAACATTCTTACTTTATTTTCTAATGCATTATCATTCATTCTCATACAACGCATTCACACACGCATTCATACCATCATTCATTCATCCCATACATCCAAAGCACAGATGAGCCCCAGCGGCCTCGCCCGATCTGCCTAGAAGCAGACAGGGTCATCTCAACCTTCTCGTTCGATGCTAGCCTTGAGCCATGCCCAAAGAATCTCCATCGAGGGGAGACCAGCGGGCCACCTGAGTCGGTCTCCGAAATGACCCAGGCATCTACCGAGAGGCGGGTTAAGGAACAACGGAATGCCACATGAGGGCTATACCGACCCCATCATGAACGACGGACCTGGATTCCGCTTGAACGCGCCCATTAGTGAGCTCACCGAGCGTGTCACTCAAGCCAGCGAGGCAAGCGACGTTAGCTCAGCCCCTCCAGTTGCAGAAACCGTAGACGGGGTAACGCACAGAACTAGACCAACCCCTGCCGAACCCAACGGGGCTCAGGGGCTCAGGTCGCCCGACATTGACTCGAGAAAACAACCGACCGCGCAAATCGCGGGCGAGACAAACATGGGAAACACCCCGAACGGTAAAAACACAGGAGTTTGCGGCCCTAGGAAAGAGTACCAAGATATTCAGCCTCCAACCGACTCGCCAGTCGGACGTAGGCTCGGGGGCTACACACACCAGGTGCGCTCGCGTGCACCCGCTGGCAAGTCAAAAACACCCCCTAGACGATTCTACCCAAATCGCCCGGGGGCTCGGGGGCTACACCCACTAGGTGCGCTCGCATGCACCCGCTGACAAAACGAAGAAATCCCCTAGACGATTCTACCTGAATCGCTTGGAGGTTCAGGGGCTTCTGTCGAGTTCATAAACCCAGGGTCCCTAATAGCATTGCTTCCCAGCAAAAAGCTTAGGCTAGCAGATGACGTTGCGGATGACGCGCAACTCCTAGGCCAGCTCAGATACCTAACGACAGGCCAGAAGAGTGATCCAGTCTTTGATCGGAAGGCCTCCAACTCTGACCCACCTCTACGACCGGAGGGCCTGGCCAAGGAGGGGCGACGCTCGCTTCCGACTCTGACCCACCCCTCCGACCTAAAGGCCTGGCCAAGGAGGGGCGACGCTCGCTTCCGACTCTGACCCGTGTCTTCGACCGGGAACACGCCAAACCTCTGCCTGCGGCTTTTCTCCGACTGGCACGGTCGGAGCCGACTAGGAATGACCGAACGGGGACGCCCGCTCGGTGAGGACCCGAGAAATCAGGCGGAGCAGATAAGGTAAGGCGTACAAGTCAACTGCAATACCAAGGACCGTACCCTACACACCTGTAGGATAGTACTATCAGGCCAAGTTAGAAAAGTTAGAAGGGTACTTGCAACCTTCCAGACATGTCAGGACACAAACAGTGTTATGGGCGCCGACATTTGTCCTACAGTATGGTAGGCGCCAACATTTGCCATACCAGAAGAACACCATGGAACCAACCACATGCATCAGGGCGTCAACAGTATTATAGGCGCCGACAAACCGTCTTGTACCCAACAGCGTGGGCAACAAGACTAGTTAGCACACACTCCCTCTCTCTCACTTGTAAGGCCGTCCCCTTCATCTATAAAAGGGGATGTGCCCTCTCCCAAAAAGAGGATTGATTCGACGAACAACAGACAACACACGGATCATTCCGACTCACTCTGCTAGCTTTAGACATTCTAAAGCTACATAGAGCATACGTTCAAATACCTAGCGCACGTAGGAGCTCCCATCACTCTCGGCCCTTCAGTCCAGAGTTCGACTAGACCTCTTATACCCTCCATCTTACTCCCACTTGTTTGTAACACCATAGCAAACTTAGAGCACCTGGACTCAGGAATAAAGTCACCGACCGACTCAAACTGGACGTAGGGCACGTTGCCTAAACCAGTATAAACCCTGTGTCATTGAGTGCTAGGCCACATCCAATCACAACATACAGCAAAACGATAAATATTTACTAGTTGGTCACTTTTTGCACCGACATAGCTCCTCAGCCCGACAATAGGCCACCACGTCCGGACGCCGTCATCGATAGGTGCAAAAAGGCATGGGAGAACTTCAAGAGCTTCAACCGTGACACCACTATCTCCATCATGACACACGCCCTGGCGGTGGTTCGATCTCACTACCCTGCCATCAATCTTTGAGCGATAGGGGCCGGATTCGCCAGAGGGATGGGTGTGACGAAGCAGGAGTAGCTAAAGGATGAGGTGGAGGACGCGACGAAGAGTCTGGCCAGCGATGTCGATCTGTTCAGCGAGGCAAATAGTGAGGGCCAAACCTAAGTGGAGAGGAACCTATATGGGACATCTGGAGAGGAGAGTTAGATGCGTGAGGGCATAAGCAAACATTTATGTATTTGTATAAATGTTGTATGTAGATGACATGTGCATGTTTATGTGGCTTGCTAGCACTTTCGGTGAAAAAGAAACTTGTTGTTAACCCTGACGCGTTTATACATGGTATAAGTAGCRTCCGAGCAGTTAGTTCTTTACTGGGCTCTTGGCCTTGGCTAGCCCGAATTCCATAACGTCGAGCGCTGGAGCCCGTGCACGTGTAGGAGGAATAGGCGCGACCAAGGAACCACAGCCGACCACCCATAACGCAGAGCGCGGAGCTCGTAGCACGTGTAGAGAGAGATCGAAGACTAGGTTTTCTCCAAAGAACATAGAGCAGAACGTGTGCTGCTCGATGGTTGGTGAAATATCTTGGACATATTTTAGTATGGAGAAACGGTGCGGAGCTTTTATGGAGATCACGTATAATTGTCGGAGTTTGTTAAGGAGTACCTTAGAGCTGGCGACCATAAATGGAGATTAAACCGAAGTGGAGAAATAGTGGAGACAAATTATGGCGACAAAAACTTTATTCATTATGGAGTGGAGAGTACATATCTGGAGCGTTTCAAGGATAGAAACGTATAAGATGCTCGATGTGCCATGAATTGGGGATATCGGTTCCATCCATGTCACTTAGCCAGTAAGACCCTGGTCGGGTAACATCTTTGACCAAGAAAGGCCCTTTCTAGGGGGAGGAGAGCTTGTGCATCCCTTCGGTTTTCTGCTTTCGACGGAGAACGAGGTCATCGGCAGCAAATGAACGACCTTTGATATTGCGATTGTAATATCTTCGCAGGCCTTCTAGGTATTTGGCTATGCGAATGCAAGTGATTAGGCGTTCTTCTTCGGCCCTGTCGACGTCCTCTGTCCGAACAGCTGCGGGAAGTACGACCTCTGAGCCATAGACCAAAAAGTATGGAGACACACTGGTGTTGCGACTAGCTTGAGTGCACAGTCCCCAGACCACAGCTAGGAGCTCTTTGAGCCACCTGCCCAGATGCTTTTCCTCTTTCTGGTATAGTCTCTTTTTGAAGGCATCGAGGATCATGTCGTTTGCCCGTTCGACCTGGCCGTTGGCTCTAGGATGGGCAATAGAGATGAATTTGATGGAGATGTATCGGTCTTCGCAGAAGTCCCAAAAATTGTGGCTAGTGAATGTAGTTCTGAGGTCGGGGATAATGTTGTTCGGGAGACCGAATCTGTGGATGATATCTTCGAAAAGCTCAACTGCCTTCTTTGCAGTAGCCGAAACAAGCAGCTTGTATTCAATCCACTTGGAGAACTTGTCAATGGTGATGTATACGTACCGAAAACCGCCTGGCGCAGGCTTGAAAGGCCCAATCATGTACAGTCCCCAGCATGCAAAAGGCTAAGAAGCTAGAATGGTCTGTAATTCCTGCGCTGGCACGTGTATTTGCTTGGTGAAAATTTGACATCCTTCACAACGTCAGACGAGGTCTTCTGTATCGGTGATGGCCGTGGGCCAATAAAAAAAATCTCAGAAAGCTTTGCCGACCAGGTTTCTGGAGGCCGCATGATTGCCACAGGAGCCAGAGTGAATTTCAAGTAGTTTCACTCCCTCTTCTTGGGTGATGCATTTCTGCAGTATCCCTTCCTTGACACTTTTCCTCATCAAGTTCCCATCTACCAGCACGTAATGCTTGCTGCGACGGATGAGGCATTCAGTTTCTATCTTATTGGCGGGTACATCGGCGCGGGTGAGGTACTTGATGAACTGTTCCCTCCAATCCACAGTCGACGAAGGTACTACAAGTACCAGCTGCTCGGCGGGGGGGGGGAGATCTCTTGAACTTCCTTCTCTTTCTTAATAGACGACATAAAGAGGTTGAACGAAGACCCTAGGTGGAATCATGGCATGAGAGGAGCCTATCTTAGATAGGTGGTCGGCGAGCTGATTTTGATCTCGTACCACGTGGTGGTACTCGATATCGAAGAACTTTCCTTCGAGTTTCTTGATTTCGGCGCAGTACGTGTCCATCTTCTCACTAGAGTAGGACCATTCTTTGTTGAGCTAGTTGATGACCAGCGCAGAGTCTCCGCACACCATGAGGCGTTTGACGCTGAGCTCGATGGCTATATGGAGTCCATGGAGACATGCTTCATATTCCGCGACGTTGTTGGAGGCTAGAAAATAAATTCGGAGGACGTATCGGAGCTTGTCCTTAGTCGAAGTGATGAACAAAATGCCAGCATCAGCACTGTTGATGTTGAGGGTAGCATCGAAATACATTATCCAGTGCTCGGGGCAAGTAGTAGGGATGGGCTCTTGGATCTTGGTCCATTCAGCGATGAAGTCAGCCAGCGCCTGCGACTTAATGGTAGGTTTGCTTCTGAATTCTATGGAGTAAGTGCCGAGCTCGACTGCCCACTTAACGATACGGCCATTGGCCTCTTTGTTATGGACAATGTCCCCCAGAGGGAACTCGGTGACCACGACGATCTTGTAATACTTGAAGTAATGGCGGAGCTTGCGCGACGTGACCAGGATGGCGTATAACAGCTTCTGGACCTGAGGGTAACGAGTTTTGGACTCATTAAGAACCTCACTGATGAAGTAGACTGGACGTTGCACCTTTTAGGCGTGCCCGGCTTCCTCGCACTCAACGACGATGGCTGTGCTAACGACGCGAGAGGAGGCAGCGATGTAGATCAATAGGGTTTCATCTGGTCGAGGCGCCGTCATGATCAGAGGCTTCATTAGAAACAACTTGAGCTGCTCAAAGGCCATATTAGCTTCCTCCAACTAGGAGAGGCGCTCGGAGGCCTTGAGTAGTTTAAAGAACGGTAGTCCCTTTTCGCCGAGGCGTGATATGAAGCGACTGAGAGCAGCCATGCACCCTGTGAGCTTCTGTATATCCTTTATGTAGGTTGGCCATTTCATATTGGTAATGGCAGAGACCTTGTTGGGATTGGGTTCGATATCACGGGCACTGACGATGTAGCCCAGGAGTATGCCGGATGGAACTCCAAAGATGCACTTTGAAGGGTTCAACTTCCATATGTATCTTTTTAGGTTGGCGAACGTCTCTTCGAGGTCGGCGATGAGATTATCGACGATTTTGGACTTGACGACCACATCATTGATGTAAGCTTCGATGTTGTGAACTATCTGTTGGTCAAGGCACATCAAGATGGCCCTTTGGTAGGTCGCCCCAATGTTTTTTAGTCCGAAGGACATGGTGGTGTAGCAATACGCACCGAAAGGCATGATGGATGATGTTTTGATCTGGTCGTCCTCTTTGAGAGATATCTGGTGATAGCCAGAGTAACAGTCGAGGAAGGAGAGGAGTTCGTAGCCGGTGGTGGAGTCTACAACCTCGTCTATTCAAGGCAGACCGAATGGGTCTTTAAGGCAGTGTTTGTTGAGATCAGTGTAATCAACGTATATTCTCCATTCTTTATTCTTTTTTTGAACAAGAACTGGATTTGCTAACCACTTAGGATGATACACTTCTTTAATAAATCTGGTAGCTAGGATCCGTTTTATTTCTACCCTAATAGCCTCCTTCTTGTTTGGTGCGAACCGTCGGAGTTTCTGCTTGATCGGTTTGGCGGTCGGCGAGACATTCAAGGAGTGCTCGATCTTCTCCAGTGGTACCCCCAGCATGTCTGCAGGTTTCCAAGCAAACACGTCGGCGTTGGCACGTAGGAAGGAGATGAGCGTGCTTTCCTATTTGGGGTCGAGATGAGTCACAATCTTGATGGTCTTGGTGGGGTCGTTGAGGCCAAGGCCGACCTCCTTCATTTCCTTGGACTTGGTGAAGGCACGTGGAGGCTCCAGCACTAGGATCTCTAGGTCGTCGGCGGGCACCATCTTGGCGTCGGTGACCACGCTAGCCATCTAGATGGAGAGGTCGGTGGCTTCAGCCAGGGCGAGACTCTCTGCTTCGTAGGTGTAGGCGACGGAGAGGTTGGCCCGCAGAGCCAGAACTCCAGCAGGCGAAGGCATCTTCAGTACCAGATAGGCATAGTGCGGTATGGCCATGAACTTGGCCAGAGCTGGCCGACCAAGTATGATGTGGTAGGCGGTGTTGAAGTCGGCGACGTAGAAGTTGATGTGCTCGACGCGAAAATTACTAGTTGTGCCGAATTGTACTGGGAGAGTGATCTCTCCCAGCGGTTTGGATGCCCTGTCAGGTACCACACCCTAGAAGGAGGAGTCAGAGGGAGTGAGGTCTTCTATTCTGAGGCCCAGCTCCTTCAGGGTTCCGGCAAAGAGGAGGTTCAGAGCGCTTCCGCCATCGACGAGTACTTTCCTGAACAATACCTTCTTGACAGTGGCATCAAGGACAAGGGGAAATGCCTTGTGTAAGGGATGTTCACCCACTAGTTGACCCTATTGAAGGTGATGGGGACCTCAGACCAGGGGCGATAGCTAGGGTTGGCGATGATGTCTTCTGTGTTGACGGCGGTGAGCTTTCGATCTCTTCTGCTCTCGGCGGCGACGAGGCCCGCACAGATAGTGGCAACCACCTTGTCGTGATCCTGGAAGGTGTTGTTGTTGTCCCTAGGTGGTCGGCGACCTCTGGCTTCATCATCGTTGTCGTCGTCCTTCTTTTTGGCCTGGAACTCCTTAGCCAAACCAAGGCAGTCCTTCATCTTGTGCTTGCTATTCTTGTGGAGGGGRCATGGGCCTTCGAGGATCTTCTTATACTGCTCGTCGTAGTTGCGCTTGGCGCGAGGTTCGTCAACGGCTGCGATGATGTGGTCTGGTCAGCGGTGGTGATATTGACCAGCTTTGGACCCTTCCGGCCGATCACGACCACTATACTGATGGTGGCCGCGGTCATCGTAGCGGCGATCACTGTGGCGTCATTCATCAGGGTGCTTGTCGCTGTGATGAGTTGGGCGGTGATTGCTCGCATCCTCGTTGAAGCGAACTTCGGCCTCTTCGGTGTCGGTGTACTGATCGGCGGTCGTGATCATCTCGCTGATCCCCTTTGGCGGCTTGCAATTGAATTTATAGTCCTCGGACGAAGGCAGTGATGACTTCTGCTTCCGTGATGTTGGGAATAGAGTTCCTCATCTCAGAAAATCGCCTGATGTAGCTACGGAGGAGCTCGGACGGTTTCTGGTAGATGCGATTCAGATCGTGCTTGGTGCCCGGCCGAGTACACGTAGCTATGTAGTTGTCAGTGAAGACTTTCTTCAGCTATTCCCAAGATCCGATGGAATCCGGGGCGAGGCTCGTGAGCCAGTTCATCGCGGTTGACGTGAGCATGATAGGAAGATAGTTTGCCATGACACTGGTATCTCCCTCGGCGACGCGCACAGCGGTGGCATAAGCTTGTAGCCATTGTGTGGGGTTTATCCGCCCCTCATAGGGCTTGACCCCGGTGATTTTGAAACCATGAGGCCATTGGAGTGTTCGGAGTGCTCTGGTGAATGCTCGAGGCCTTTCGGGATCATCACCATCATGATCGGCGGTATTGCCAGCGTTAAGTGGCTGGAGAGCAGCATCCGGATTGCTAAATTCTTGCTCATATTCTTGACGTCGGCGTACTTCTTCTTCATGGCGAGAGAAACGGCGCCCGTCGATATGACATCGCGCGTCCCGGAGATTATTGATGTGCTCTCGGACATCTTGGTCGACTTCCTAGTCATGTTGGCGAGGGTAGTCGATGAGGTTCCCCTAGCTCCCCCATGGAGGGGTTGTCCATCGTCATGCTGTTGGTCGGCGAAATGGCTTCGGCTGGGACGACGATTGGATCTTGGCATGGTGGATCGGCGAATCAAGCTTGTCGAGTAGGAAGGTCTCTAATCTTGGCAAATCTCATTGACCTGGCAGTGCGCCGCTTTAAGCATGGCAGTGACCTTGGCGACTTCTGGCGTTTGCTCGAGCCGAGCAAGCTCATTAGCAGCCACGACCAAGTTGGCGCTTGAAGTCTTGTAGACATCATGGCCATCGACATGGACAAATTCGTCATCGAGGTTGCGGCGGAGTGGGCATGGCCTCCCTTATGAGTCGAGCTGTTCTTCGTTGCGAGCAGCCTCGGCTAGCACAATGGCGACCTCATTTGCTCGGCGTTGTGCATGGTTTCTCCAACTCGTGTAGGGCTGTCGACGCTGACATTGAAGATCCTGCCTCCTCGGAAAGGCGGGAAAGAAGGTTGGACGGCGGTGGTTTCGGTGACAGTCTCCGTAGAGCCATGGGACTCGGAGTCTGGGTTTTCCTCCAGGATGGTTTGGAGGGATGCTTCGGGACGTTGGCCGATTTGCAACATGTTGACCGTCGGCGAGAACTGGTCAGCGATCTGATCGATGAGAGGATAGATGTCTCCCACCTGGTCGGCGAATTTACCCCTTAGGGCACCTTCGTAGGAGGCGGCGATGCTGGTGAGCCCAAAGGGTAGGGTTGTAACCCCTGGAGTTTCCTGATCGGCCTCCGATGGATCAGAATCGGAGGGTGGTCGGCGCTGAACTAGAGTGGTCAGAGTCGATTCCGCGATGGAGAGGCAGTCGACGAGTTTCTGGCCAACCTGATCGATGGATGCGATCAGATCGCCGTTGTCGATCCGCTTCCTCGAATAGCGGAGGAGCGGACGATGAATTATTGGTGAAGACGACCTCAGAAGCGGTTTTGAGATCGGATCTACTGTTGTAGGTGCGGGTGTGGTCGGCGCAGAATCGATCTGCACCGGCTTGATGATCTCTCCGTCTCCGTCAGCGTTGATGACCTAGGAGATCGATCCGACCGTAAAGATCTGGCCGGGCTTTGGGGAGGACGAAGAGCCTGCAAAATGTACCATCTTGTTCATCATATAAACAACACGCACACCCCTACCTGGCACGCCAACTGTTGACAAAAGATGCTCGGCAGTCCTCCGAGGGGTATTCCATGAAGGTAGATTGATCGACAGAGGTGCGCGTAATCAAGAACAAGAAGGCAATAGAGACATAAGAGTTAGACATGTTCGAACCATCAGCACGACATAGGCCCCGTTCGCTGGTCTAAAACTTAGCTAAAACTGGCTGGTTGTGTGAGAGAGAAATACTGTAGCGGCTGAAAGATGCATAGTGATTTGTGAAAGGAATCAGCCGGCTGGTCTGAAAAAATCAGACCAGCGAACGACGCCATAATACCCTACTCCTGTGGTCTGTTGGTTTGTATTGACGATCGTATGATATTACGTGTGTTTTGAGGAGGTCCCTGCCCGCCTTATATAGTCTGGGGGCAGTGTTACAAATCGGTTAGATATAGGAGATAACCGAAAGTTAATAACAGATTACATGAATCATAGGATTCAACGTATCCTAACAGATCTCGTGGTATTTTCAGGATATCTTCCCGGTGTCTTACGGGGCGCGCCGAGCAGCGCCGTGCTCCACAAGGCTTCGTCTTGTGGGCTGGATCACCCCTGAGGGCGCAACCCATGTAATCTGCCGTGGGTATCCGGGGTCGTACCTAGGGATGAAAACGGATCGGATACGAATGGATATCACTAATATTATATTTGTTTTCATATTTCTGTCCGGATTCGGATTCGAATACGGATAGTGTCAACCATATCGGATAGGATA
>PUID01032920.1:46697-56729 GCA_002993905.1 Miscanthus sacchariflorus | reverse complement strand
GGATCTCACTTGATCCCCTCCTAGGACCATTCCTGCTGCAGTTTCATTCCCAAGAAAACGAACAAGGCCTAATTGGGTGCATGATTGGAGTAGACTGGAAGCAGATATTTCTGAGCGCAAGGGGGGCATTGCGTTCCTAGCGGCCGGGCTCCAAAAAGGCGTTGAAGGCGTAATGCAATGCAAGCATGCAACACACAGGAAAAAATAGATACAAGCAACTAACCTCTACATGGAATTTAAGCATCGAGTCTGATTTGCCGGTCGATTTCGTTCATAGGGACGGAAACTCCGTTACTCATCTCTGTCCAGAAAAGAGGAAAAGAAGAAATCGAAGGAACACGATGTTGGTTACTTTAGCTTCATTCAGTCATCCAGTTTTCTATTGTTAGCAAATAAGCGTTGAACTCAGATGGGTGCGTCATGTACTGCCAGAATCGCACTCAGTTTGCGACGCGGCATTCACGTAGTTGTCTTCTCCATTCTTTTCATTCTGAGTCGTAGTAGAAGCTGTGGGCACCGCTCGTTCGATCGTTGGATGGAGCGATCTTGTAGGAGGAAGGTCGCGCATGGCATTTTGTTCTCTGTGGCTGAGAGCCGCTCTTTACTTTGTATAAATTGTGATCAATAGAGTCTGGAAAAGCTTCACTGCTGTGACACCAAAGCTCCTGTTGTGTTCGTGTGTGTTCCACTGATCAGGTGCGCTTGTGTTCACCGTTTTCGATCATCTTAATCCTTTCCGGTGACGGATTTCGGCAAGAGGGAGTCGTCAATTGGTATCGGAGCCAGGTTCTGTTGGTGGATACGAGGCCATGTGATCGTTGCGGCATTCATGGAGCACTAAAACCAATCACCATCGCCTTAACACGGAGGTCGCGGTGGCGGCGGCACACAAGTGGAGGTGGCAACGGCGAGCGTGGCCTAGTCATACACCGGGTTCTGAGGGAGGGCGGCACCGGGCAGTACCCGATGATGTCCAAAACTAACTACTACTCATGGGCGGCGCTCATGATGCTGCAGTTGCATGCGAGGAGCCTATGGCCGGCAGTGAACGTCAAGATAACCGACTTTGCCGATGATCGGAAAGCATTGGAAGCCGTGCTAGGCATTTGCCCGGAGCTGCAAGGCAGCATTGCCAGGAAGCCCACCACCAAGGCCACGTGGGACTCGCTAAAGAAGACTCATCTCGGCGTGGATCGCGTGAGCCAAGCGAGGGCGAATACAATACGTCGGGGGTCCAACACGTTGTAGTTCAAGAACGCGGAGTAGATGGATGACTTTGGCACTCGCATCACCGACCTCGCCAATCAGCTTGAGGTCCTCAACGCCGGCTACATGGAGCTAGAAATCGTGCGTTAGTTTCTTCACGCTAGGCCACTAATGTACTCTCAGATCATCATGGCGATAGAAACCCTCCTTGATCTTGATAACATGTCGGTGGAGGAGCTGATCGGGAGGCTCAAGGCGGCGGAGGAGCGCCATGACCTTGGTTGTGGTGCTGGCTCATCCATGGCGCATGTCAACCTCAAAGAGGAGGAGCTAGTGGCATCACGGTTGGTGTCCCGGTTGCAGCTCTCTGGTGAGGGCACGTCTATGGGCGACCTCCATCCTCTAACCAGAGGCCCGAGCGCGGCGGTGGCTCATCCCAGGGCGGGGGGGAGTAGTGGAGGCTCTAAGCCACCCGTCAGCAGCAACGACAAGAAGAAGGTGATCACCAGTAATGAGTGCAAATACTGTGGCAAGGTGGGTGGGCCACTTGGCATGCGAGTGCCGCAAGAAGAAGCCGGATGAACAAGCCCACGCAGCTGAGGCAGAAGCGGAGGGCGCGCTATTGATGGGGATCACGTTGATCTTCATTGAACCTGTTATAAAGTGAAATGTAAATGGAACAAATGAATTGAGACAACTGTCTTTCATTGATCTGTAAAGGGGATTATATACATCTGATGAAGGGGTGTCTCCAAAGGACAATCTCCTTGGTGACGAGATCAACTGCTATACCTAATCATATGGTTAACTGCTAATCCTAATCCTAACTGTCCATACGGACGGGATGAGATCACCATGAAAAGACGTCTATTGAGAACAGACGTCGTTTCGTAACACTCCCCCTTGATCGAATCTTTCTTGAGATCAATGCAGCTATAAGCTGAGATTCCTCGAAAAACCCTGCGGGAAAAATCAAAGGAATATGTATGTATAGATATGCCATAAAAACTCCTTTAAAATCTTATTTGGAAAAATAAGGAGAAAATAGCATATATGTGTGTGATTTAAATAAATCACTATGTCATTAGTATCCCATTAAGAACCCCAGTGGGTAAAAATATTGGAGATACGACATAAAGATAACTCTCCCAAAAATCTTTCAAAAAAATATAAGGAGTAATGTAGAATGATGTCGCTAAAACTCCTGTAAAAAACTAGTGGGAAAATTAGGAGAAAATGTGATGACATATTATTGGTATTGCCTCTTGGATAACTCACATGAAAAACTTTTCCAGGGAAAAACCGTGGATGAGTTGCAAGGGTAATATGTGTCTTTGATATTTCCCACAAAAACCCCGATGGGAAAAATAGAAAATATGACACCTGCTTATGTCAATATTACCACATTAAAAACTTTAACAAGAAACCTTGCGAGTAACACTTGTGAAAGAAAAGAGTGTAATATGATGCTGGTACAGGTAGCATCTAGGAGATATCTCCCCCTGATTCTTGCAAATTTTGGAGTCGCCGCATACTAATTTCATGTACAAATTTTTGAAACATAGATGTTGGTAAGGACTTAGTAAATAGGTTAGCGAGGTTATCACATGACTTGATTTGCAAGATATTTATTTCCCCGCTTTCTTGTTATTCATGGGATAAAATAGCTTAGGAGCAATATGCTTAGTGATATTGCTCTTTATATAACTTGTTTGCATCTGTGTAACACAAGCGGAATTATCTTCATAGATAATTGTAGGTGATTCAATTGAACCAATACCACATGATTGTTGTATGTGGTTAATCATTTTGTGAAGTCATACACATTCGTATGATGCCTTGTATAGTGCAATAATTTCAGAATGATTAGTAGATGTTGCCATCAGAGTCTGCTTAGAAGACTTCCATGAGATAGTTGTACCTCCATGTAAGAATACAAATCCTGTTTGGGATTTGCCATTATGGGGATCAGATAAGTAACTAGCATCCGTGTATCCTATCATATTGGGATCATGATTTTTCTTAAAGAATAAACCAAGATCCTTTGTGCCATTAAGATATCTGAGGATATTCTTTGCTCCTATCCAGTGACATTAAGTTGGATCTGCACTATGTCTAGCAAGTAAGTTCACTACAAATGCAATATCAGGCCTGGTGCAATTTGCAAGATACATAAGTGCTCCAATGACACTAAGATATGGAACCTCGGGTCCTAGTATCTTCTCTCCAATATCACATGGTCTAAATTGATCTATCTCCATTTCTAGAGAATGAACAACCATCGGTGTTTTGAAAGGATAAGATTTATCCATATTGAATTTCTTCAATATTTTCTAGATATAGGCTGATTGATGCACTAAAATTCCTGAGGGAAGGTGCTAAAGTTGTAAACCTAAGCAATATTTGGTCTATTCTTACCCAAATCCTTCATCTCGAATTCTATCTTTAGGTGATTGTGTGCTTCTTCCATATCCTTTGGACTACCAATGATATTTAAATCATCAACATATACGGATATGATACAAAATCCCGTTGAAGATTTCTTAATGAAAACACGTGGGCAATCATCACTACTAGTGTATCCTTTCTTTAGAAGGAATTCACTCAATCAATTGTACCACATTCGTCCCGGCTGCTTTAAGCCATATAATGACTTTTGAAGCTTTACACAATACATGTTATGATTTGCATTTGGATTTGGAATTTGGATTCCATCGGGAACCTTAATGTATATGTCCAAATCAAGTGACCCATAGAGATATGATGTCACTACATACATCAACTGCATAGATAGATGATTTTGAACTGCCAATGATATTAAGTATCGAAAAGTTATTCCACTCATTACTGGAGAATAGGTTTCATTGTAATCAATGTCGGGTCTCTGCATGAACCCTTATGCTACTAGCCTTGCTTTGTATCTCGCTTTGTATCTCACCACCTCATTGTTCTCATTCCATTTTCAGACGAAAACCCATTTAAAGCCTATAGGAAAGACTTTGGAACGTGTATGTATTGCAGATGTGAATACCACTCTTTTAGTGAGCGAGGCTATCTCAGCTTGAATTTCTTCCTTCCATTGAGTCCAGTCCGAGCGCTTTTTGCACTCTGCCATGGTCTTGGGATCTAGATCATTTAGGAAGATTTCTACAATTGCTGCAGAGAAGTACATGCCGACAACAGTAGTCTTACGATCGTATGATTCTCCAGTGTCAATGTAATTGATGGAAATTTCTTTCACCCCATTAAGTGATTCGTCATTTCCCAAAACTATGGAGTCAGGGTGTTCCGATGTCGTAGGATCATAATTTGGGTGCATCGTTGATCTGGGTTGTGGACTTCATCCGGGTTTTGAATTTTTTCCACTATAGGGTGTCTACCAACTTGAGGTTGGCTTGGATTTACTGATTTGGAGGATCTAGTCCTCGGTATCCTCGGACGCTTGCTTTGAGCATTATCCTTAGGATCGGCCGTACTTCTCCCCCTCTTCTTTGGAAGTGGGAGTTGAATGGTTTCTATTGGTACCTCCACTCTTTTGGGTCCATTGCGAGCAGGATAAGATGATTTAGTGACACCCTTATAATCAGTAAATGCTTCTGACAAGTTATTTGCAATGTGTTGCAAGTTTATAATTTTCTAAACTTGTTGTTCCATTTCTTGAGTATGTGGATCTGAGGAGGAAATGCCTTGCGCATTCTAGTTGATCTTCTAGCATTCACTTTGGTACTTGAAGTCTCCCCCTAATGTTGGGAAATGGTCCTCATTGAATATGCAGTCAGCATACCGAGCCGTGAATAGGTCCCCTGTAAGGGGCTCGAGGTATTTGATAATCGACGGAGATTGATACCCCCACATAGATCCCAAGTTTCCTGTGTGGGCCCATAGCGGTACGCTTAGGTAGTGAGATCGGTAGGTATATAGCGGAACCAAATTTCCATAGATGGCAAATATTTGGCATATTCTCACATACTAATTGCAGTGGAAAGACTGTATGATATGCAGTTGGTTGCAATTGAATTAAGTCAGCAGCGTCTAAGACTACATGACCCCATCATGAAGTTGGTAGGTTGCAATTTTGTAACAAGGGTCTTGCAATGAGTTTAGTTCTCTTAATAAGAGATTTCGCTAAACTTGAATTCCTAAAGCCATACAATAATCATTGAAAGTCTTTGAGGAAAATTCAGCAGCATTGTCTATTCGAATTGATTGAATTTGATGTTCAGGATTATGTGCTCTAAGTCTAATAACTTGAGCAATAATTATTTCAAATGCATGGTTACGTGTGGACAAAAGACACATATGAGACCATCTAGTAGATGCATCTATTAGAACCATAAAATACCTAAATGGTCCAGACGTTGGTTGGATGGGGCCATATATATCGCCTTGAATGCGTTCAAGAAATTTGAGTGGCTCATTTTAGATTTTAACGTACAATGGACGCAAAATCAATTTCCCTACAGCGCATGAAGTGCACATAAATCCGAAGATTTTGGAAATTTAGCAGTATTTAACTCGTGACCATTAGAAATGCTGATAATTTTTCACATCATCCCTGTACTAGGATGGCCAAGGCGTTCATGCCAAGTTTTGAATGTGTCAACATTTGGAAAAATTACCTTGTACGCAACATGTGGTATGGGTTTGATGTATGTGTAGTACAATCCAGAAGGAAAAGAGGGAATTTTCTCAACAATTTCTTTGCCATATCTGCTATCTTTAGTAACAAAGAGAATCTCCTCATTATTGTCATCATGGGTTTCAATATGAAAACCATTTTGACAGACATCTCTATAACTTAATAGGGTACGCTTTGAATCAGGATACAATAGTGCATATTCAATTGTAATTTGGGTACCATAGGGAGTATGATAGTGGCACGACCAGAACCAATTATCGTAGCATCGCGCCCAGCGATTGTCAAAACATTTCCTTGCCTGTTAGTAAGAGTATGGAAATATTTTGTTTCCCTAAGAATAGAATTAGTGGTGCCACTGTCCGCTAGGCATAATTCCTCCTCCATTAGATTGACCCTCGTAGAAAACTATATATAAATGAAGAATTTAATATGAAATTCTTTGAGAATATATATAATACATACTTTATTTATTGAATATCAAATGTGCATATAATACATTTATTGGATATCCAACCGAAACAGTGATGACATTATTTACAATTACAACACATAGGACATAAAGTGTGCTTATTATTATAATTATTAGGACACTAAGACAATGGAATCTAAGAGATTGGGAGCCTATTCTAGGTCTCCAAACATGTCATTGGAAGCGTATTCCATGACCATATTCTCTGTGTTAGCAAGATCCTCACCTCCTGGTATGGTGTTGTTGCTTGGTTCCTCAGGAACTTGTTGTGAACAACGAGCCTCTTCCCTGGTGGTGTTAGGTCGAAGATTGAAATGGGCTTCATACTTATGTCCTGGAGCAGCAGGTCCATGACCCATGGACTTTAAGTAGAGATCAATAAGGTGACTTGGGGTACGATATTTCCTTGTAGCATGGCTATAGCGGACACACAGGTTTGTCATTTCTGTGTTTGGATATGTTCTTACCATTGTTGGAAACACGATTTTGGGATTTCTTGTTGTGTTTGCGCTTTTTTTTACTCTTCTTGGAATTTCCCTTATGATAGATCTTAGAAGATCCACCATTAAATTAGGGTTTATTGAGTGTAGGTGTGTACTTCAGACAATGGGGCAAAGCCTATGGGGCGCTGCTGATTATTCCAAACCATAAGTTCATAATGTTCTTCGGCCTCAAGTAAAGTTTGTATAAACTAAGCATAAACCTAGAAATTCCTTTCACGGTGTTGTTGTTGTAGAATCCTTTCAGAGGGAAGCATAGTAGACAAAGTCTTTTCTATCGTATCCACATCTGTAGGTTCTTTCTCGCAAAATTGCAACTTTGAGCAAATCCTATGAACAACATGGTTATATTCACTTACAGTTTTGAAATTCTGTAAGCGAAGTTGAGTCCACTCATAGTTTGTCGTAGGCAATAGGAGTGTCTTTTGTTGTTTGTAGCATTGCTTAAGAGAAATCCATAGATTTCGTGGATTTTCTTCCAACAAGTATTCAGCCTTAAGGTCAGGATGAATATGGCTCCTAATAAGATATAGGGCCGTGTATACAAGTTGATCTTCGAGCGGTGCAACACCCTCTTCGGGTGGTAACACTGCTCGATAAAGTCCATAGGACGCAAGACTAACTTTTACATCCACAGCCCATCTGGGATAACTATGATCGTCTAGAGGTAGCGATTCAAACTCTTTGACAGTCATTGATCCTACATGCGACAAACCATCAAAACATTTTAAGTTATTAAAATGTTGTGGTGTGTTGTAATGGGATGCAAATAAAGACAAGCTAAACTTGTAGTAATACTGGTGTAAATATCTCATCTGCATAATAAGATAATGGAGGTAGTCACCATGAAGGTGTAGACTCAAATTGGGCATAATCTGTATTAACAGTAGATGCCAAGTAATTAATGCAAGTTGTATAAACACGTCTTAAGGTAGTGGTCAAGAATTGATGTAGACCTTAGTTTAATTTGCAAACGAATTGGGTATGCACGTTGAGGATAGTCACTAAGTTGTGGACTTAGTGTAGATCCCGCAGTAGCAACTATGGTGCTACCTTGTGTATGGCCAATAGGAATGCAAATTAATGGTAGTCATCTTTGTGAAAAGATGTAGGCCATATATTCTAATTTGTGATGTTGGGTACGCATGTTGAGGAAGGTGTACGGTAGGACACCGGTCCTGTTCGCACGTGTGCCACCAGGGTTGAAGAGGTTGCCGACGCTAGGGCAACCAGCATGTCCTCGTCCTCGGTCTTCACTTCCTGGATCATTGGCGCAACAACGGTGTTGAAGATCCATGGATTGAGGGCGCCGATGGGGACGCCACTGCCAGTCACCGCTTGAGTCACCAAGACCGGTGTGGGCGATGGCAGTGAGTAGTTGTACTCCAGGGTGTGCGGGATCATCGTGTACTCCTTACAGAAATCACACCAGTGGCGATCTGGTGCTAGCAACATCTCCTCCATTGGGATTCCAACGAGTACAGCGACGGGTGCGGCACCACTTCAGTGTAACACCCCTGGTGTTACGAGCTTGCTTAGCACCAAGATTTAGACCTAAGAGGATTTACCGAAACAATTTTCTCGGATTTTAAAATTTTAAKTTYMGTTTAAAAGTGTCAATTTTGGCGAATTATATTGAACAACGGGTTAATTAGTTCCTAGATGTTTTGTTTCTACGAGTTAGTATGATGTATGGACTAGTGTATGAAATGCGTAGTGGTTGAAATTAATTTGGTTTAGGCATATTAAAAATTATGGCAAAAGCGCTAAAGGTTGTCAGTTCTAGCTAAGTTGTTATTCTCTCTAAGTCAAAAAACGATGATAGTACACAATGCTGATTTGACGTTCGAATTCTAACAAAATTATTAGGCACTAGATTCATGTTTTTGGTACTGTGGGTTGTCTCAAGGTGAGCACTTGAGCAGGGTGTAGGTTATAGTTGTGTTGGATGGCCCGTGGTCCTCCTAAAAATTTTCAAATTTCATTGAAACACGTTGTAGTTATGCCGTTGGCGCTTGGTCGTGAACCGTCGTTCAGCGTGACGAACCCTTGTTGGAACCCTTGTACCTCTCTATCTAGTTACTCCTTGGTCATGACAGTTTTTTGGTGTGATAGACGGTAGTGTGGGCTTCAGATTTGAGGACTTGCTTGGGCCTCAATCGCGATTAATCGCAGCACTTGCTTGGCTTTAAAATTCGTGCATATCGCTACTTACCGTCCTACGGCTGGGCCTACGGTCGCCGCGTGCACTGCCTGCCAGCCGTCTGGCCGACGGGGTGCTCTGTTCACCGCACGACCCACCTAACCACGGAGGAGTTGGCTGCCTTCGCTCTCCCATCGCGCTGTGGCAGTTTGCCTGCGCTACTGTCCTTCACTCTTTCCCTCCCTCGCTAGCGTCTTGTCCGAATTTTAAGGGGAGCACGTGGCCCTGCTCCCGTCCAGCTCAGTGTCATTACGCCGACATGACCATGCCGAGCAGGCCAGGTCACCTCCAAGCTGCTGCTGTTGCTACCGCTCTGCACCGTTGCCCCTCCTTTTTCCTCCCTACGTCGCGCGCCCATGCCCGAAGCGTTGTCCCTCCTTTTTCCTCCCCGCATCACGCGCTCTCGCGCTGTAGACTATCATGCCCCTGCCTAGCTGTCGGCCGGTCCATAGCTACACGCCACGCAGCCGCTGTTGACCGCGCTGCCCTACACCACGACCCCGTCATGGCCGTGCCATAGTCGTGGCCCGCCTTGGCGAGCACCCAGCTCGCGAGCAGCCGCTGCCGCCGCTCGCCTCCCGCTCACTGAAGCCCACACGCGGCTTCGCCTCACCTCACTCCTCCATGCCCGCCGTGACCGCTTCCACCACTGCCACCGTGCGCGCGAGCGTGCCAGGCCCACTCGGAGCCGTCCTACCAACGCCGCCCTCCCCCACTCCTTTGCCGGCCCCGCTACGCTCCACACCGTGGCTGCTTCCTTCACCTGCTACCATGCGCGTGAGCGCGCCTGAGCCCACGTCGCCCCGCGCCGCTCCACCTCCGTGCGGTACCTCATGGCGCCATCGACATCACCGCGCCACCCTCCGATGCGCCATGGCCGCCCACGCGTGCGGTCGGAGCCACCGATTTGCGCCGCCGCGTTGTGCATGCGTGGCCGTCGTGCTGTGCCCCACCCCAGTCCATGCCGTGGCTAGGCCGAATCCGGTCGTGGCCCGCGCGCCTCGCTGGGCCAGCC